>ML822562.1:7137-78867 GCA_009831015.1 Picea engelmannii | reverse complement strand
AGGAAAACAAGGTACAAGTTCATCCTTGGGTGTTTGAAAGGTATGGGTGAAAATCTCATCTCCTTGTTGCCACTAGTCAAGAGTAATATGCTGTGATAATTGTAAAGGAAACACTTGGAAATGACTCTCAATATCATAGATGGGATCCAAATCGTAACCAACTACATCCCATCTACGTCTCCCAACATGTATGAACTCATCAATGTTACCAACTGTGTCACTATCTATATCATAACATACTAGACCTGAAACATTCAAAAACTCATTAATCTCCTCCTCATTTCCCTCATCATAAAGTAGAGCATCATCAAAATTGTGGGGAGGAGGGTAACTTACAGTTTCTTCTTGTTTAGGAGCTTTGAGGAGTTGGGTGTCTTCTGTTATCATCATAACATTTTTCGGATCAGGATCCAAGTCTTGGTGAGTTAGCGAAAAGCCACATCGCTATGGAAATGTGATAGTTTGGAGGATAAAGTCTTATATGGCGGTATGTAAACAAATATAGCGGAGGCGTGAGAGGTAGGACTCAATAGACTGTCGATCTTGAAACAACCCGGATCAACGGCTGAGGAACATATCAGAGAACGAAGTAGTGTGAAAGATAACTATTCGAAGGCGGGCCAGGGAAAATTACTATGGTTTCGATCGTGGAAACGTGGCGCCCTCAGAGGCACATTGGGGGGAAAATAAGTCTACCTAAAACTGGTTTCGCAAATCCCCGATGTCGAAAGTTGTTGTGTCAAGGTGGACTGTAGATCTTAGAGCGATCCAGATCAATGGCTGAAACTCATATCGACGATTGAAGTAGCGCGAAGATTAATCAGTTGAGGGCGGGCTGGGGAAAACTGTTGTGGTTTAAATCATGGAAGCGTGGCGCCCTCAGAAGCACATCGGGCAGAAAAGTGGTCTACCTAAAATCGTTTTCTCCAACCCTCGATGCCGATAGGCACATATAAAAGGAGGGTCTCCAACATTATTTTATGATATTTTGAAGCATTCAAACATTTGAAAATTGGCGCAAAGCATCTATTCGAGACTCAAGCTCAAAACTAGATCAGGTTCGTGTTTTCTTCGCCGCTTAACATGTATTTTTCACCATGGCCGCTAATCCTGTTGTTTTATCCGTGAATGAACAAGACATCTCCTCCCGAGAAGAAGCCCTAATTGATACAGACTCCGATGTTTTCGACAGAGAGATAACAGTCTCGTCTGTTTCTGTGTCCAGATCGAATTTGTTAGACAATGTTGGAACGCACATACCTTTACTTGAAGTGACTCAAGCCTCCATCACCCCTTACGTCGTAGAAGTAGTCTTTCCTTTCCCTGAATTTGTAAGCTAGTGTGTGGAGCGATATTCTCAGGAAGAAAGAGTCATTTTGAATAAATTAGAGTCAGAGGTTTTATGTGAAATAGACAATCCATCGCTTCAACACACCCTCAGTATACCAGAGTCCTCCCCCACAGTGTCAGAGCCCTTCGAGGAAGAGAAGATGATCACAATTTATAGAGAATGCCCACCAGAAGTGAAAGCTCAGTTTCTGCAAACCGTTGTCAAACTTGAACACCATTCAAAGAGTCTTTTGTTACCTGCCAGTATAAGTGTAATGGTCATCGAAGTCCAGTGGGCTTGTTCTCTGTTAAGTCAAATTTTAGGGTTGAACAATGACAAGTTTGTGGTAGAAGTCATGTTAGGTTTCCTGTTGACTTTCTTTATGTTAGAGTTTGGTTAGTCGGTCTGTGTCAGTTTTGACAAATTTATTGCCGAAAATATGCATCAACAACTGATTAACTTCAATTCATTGAGACACTTCAGATACTACACCCCTTGTTAAGAATGTTCCTGGAATCTAACAGAACCGAGTTTCCTGAGACTACATTTATTTCAACAGAGTGTAAAAGAATCACCATGCTTATTTTCATCAATAAGATTATGTCCAGGGTGTACAGTCTTATTTTCGGTTCAGATATGCCAAGGGTTCTAGAGGAAATTGAAAGCTCTTTACAACCAAATCCAGAGAGAAGGATAGGAGATTGGATGTTGTTCATACAATCTATGTTGTTCATACAATCTACTGTGATCTGGGTGTATGGTTATCAGGAAGGACCTTATCTTTTACCAGTCTTTCTAACTCCCAGAATCTTTGCTTTGGAGTTCATAAGACAAAGGATCATCTCAGAGACATATCATTTTTTGAAAGCACACATGGCTTCTAACTTAAAGTTTCCTTTCATAGTTGGACCCTTTGTGGTGAAGAACAAATCCTGTTTGCCTCAGATTCAATCCAGACTCGGTGAATTTGGGTTTACACAGTTGCAAGGAAGAAAATATTACTCGCACCAGATCATATCAAAGAGAAGATTGGCAAATAGACAAGGCCCCTATGAACACGAGCATGTTGAAGGATTCGGTAAGATGGCCAATCTAGAAACTTGTGTAGATATGGAGGTCACCCTGCAACATGATCAGACAAAACAAACAGAACCAACTTCTCAGTAGAGCCCAACACAGAAACCTTCCCCTAGGTTGATTATCAAAGCTCCTAAAATGAGTATCTATAATAAGAGAAGCAGTTCAGAGGCCTTGGGTGCCAGTAGCCAGCAAGATACTCTCAAGAAAATGAAAATCACATCATCCTCTCAAATAGTCGACCTGGAAGAAGAAGAGCCCAAAGGGAAAACATGCATGGAGATGGTGGAAGGTGCAACCAAGAATGAAGAAGCTGGTACAGGAAACATGCCACAAAATGAAAGCAGCACAAAGGTCTTTAGCAGCAGGAAACATATATTTGGCCAGACACTTGGGGTGGTTTATCAATCCAAGGAAGATTTAATGAACCAGTATGTTGTGAAAGGAAGTATGGCCAACAACGAAATAAGAGACCTTTTACCTGAAGTAGAGAAGACTTCCCAGCATAAGGCTTTCTTACTCTTAGTCAGGGATGTGGAAAGAAAGACGTTTAACATAGCAGTGGTTGATGATGATAAGGTGTCTGAGGTCAAAATGCACTATGAAAATATTGGTGCCCCCGACAAAGTAAAGTTCCACAGGAATGTCAACGACATGCTATATTCTAACTATTTGAGCTTAGGTCTGAGGGTTGCAAGATTGACAACAAATGCACTCAGACTGGATGGACACTTGAAACAGGAAAAGGCATCCAACAAAGCCTGGATGACACAGGTCAAAAATTTAGAATCTGAAGGTCCTCAGGGGTGAAGGCTTCTCTAAAAGAGAAAGACAAGATGATCCAAAGCCTAAAGAAAATGATGAAGATGTCCCCTATAGATCATCCTCAGACAACAGAGCTGACGGCTTTGGAATGGGAGAAGGAAACATTCAGACAAGAAGCACTCAATTACAAGGCTAAAGTGTTGCAGTTGGAAAAAGAGAAAGATAATTGGTCACAAGCACAGGCAACAACATCAGATATGGCTGTTATTGTACCTGCCAATACAGAGGCAGGATCAAGCACTGAAGGGTTGGTCCAAGCTATGTGCCAGGTAAGCTTAAGAATAGGGGAGATCAAGGGTCTCAAAGAGGTCATAAAAAAGTTGACACATGAGATGCGAGTGAAAGATGAGACGATGGCTCAACTCCACAGAGATAATCAAGATTTGCAGGAGAGAGTAAGCAAGTTTAAAACAAGGTTAAAGGGCAAAACACTACTATAGGGAGCCAAACATGTGATATGGGATGCTATTGCTGCAGAAGCTGCTAAATTCAGGGTTTATCTGAATTTTATAAATGACAAGGACAACGTGGCCACTACAACTCAGAGCAGGTGTACTGTTGTAAATGGATTATTAGCCAAAAAACCCTCAGAATGGGCCCAAAATGCTATTGATTTACTAAATTTTGTGCCAACTGTTGATCTTCAAACTATCAGGGTAACGGACAAGACTGCGTTGATCATTTGGGCCAGAAGGATCATCGCCAAACATAACCTGCTCAGATTGGTCAGAACGAGGCTATGCAAATGGAGCACAACATACAGGAATTTAAGGATGCATTTGAACAATTGTACATCAAAGGCCTCCCACCATTTTGGGATGGAAAAGGTTCACTATACAATCAAGAAGACTACAATTCTGTCCTCATTCAGTGTAGAATGGACCATTCTAAATTTGAAGCTATAGAAGAAAATTTGAAAGGCCCAAGTCTGGTAGAGTATTTGGCTATGGACTTTTGAAATTTTGAATAAGTTTAAAACAATGAAGGTTGGCATGCCGACTATGTCCTATGCCACGTGCATTGACTTAGAGATTTTGATCAAAGAAATGATGGATTATAAAATTCCCTCTATCTCCCAATGGAAGGAAATCTTGTGGCTGGGTAAGACAAAGTGCAATATCCCCGGAACCAGTAAGTGATCTCCAGGTGTCATCAAATTTGCAGATTCGGCAGAAGACCAGAGCGAGACAGATGGCGCGGAGGAAGCTGAAGAGTCAGAGAAGTTGTCCTTAATTTTGAAATGTTTTTTGTTAATCATTGTAAATCGGTTCATATACCGTAACTGTCAGTCAAAATTGTTTTAGAAGCTGAAATGCTTTAAGTTTCAGCTATTGTAATCAGATTGTATAAATGTTGGGATACTTGAATGAATTAATGTTAGCAGAAGTGAAAAAGCATCTTTTGGTTGTATCAGACTCTATTTTGTAAATTTTCTGAATCTGAATTGAATACAAATGCATAAGATTTTGAAGTCTCTATGAAAATATTCTAAAGGGTGGTGATATGAGCTTTGTTTCCTTTCATCGTATGTATTTCCTGTGACCTGTCATTTAATTTACATTTTCTTCTGTTTAAATTGGAGAGTTAAAGTCCCAGAATTCATCTTGTGATGCTTTTGGCTTAAGCAATTTAAACTGTGTGATTGTCTTCTTAACTAGTTCACAATTCATTTTGGTAATGCTCTGATGTAGTTATTTGTTTTTTTTTTTTCTATCTTCCTACACTCTATTTAAATTTAAGAATAACTCATACTCATCGTCTCATTTAGCCTTTATCCACCGGAGAGTTCTATTAGCCGATGCATTGTTTTCGTTCACTTTCAGAATTTTGACTCCATACCCCTGAGTGTTCCTCCTCTTCTTAGCCAACAAATTTATAAAAACCCCCAAAACAAGCCAAATCTAGCCACTGATTTCCAAATAAATACTCAGTGACACGAGAGAGCCCTCTCCGAGTTCAGCAGGCTAGTGCCTCATCTCTAAAGTAGGTTGAAATAGTTACTTCTGTCATTTGTCTATTCAATCGGAGAAAATTTACAGAGTGCTAACATTCTAGCATCGTTGCCGGGGACGGAATTGAAATTTTTTCCCTGGGAAAAACGACTTAAAGCTTTAGTTTGATCCCCGAGGGTGACAGTGGATCAAGTACCTTATTGGCTGAGATTATTTTTAACCTGGCGACTCCATTACTCAGAGACCAGTTGCACTACATTGTGTGAGATAGAAATCCTGGCTCCTAAGAAAATTCACACTAGGAGCAACCCAGACCCTGAACCTGCAATCCCTGTGTCTGATCCTGAAAAGCTTGTACATAAAAGAAAAGAAAATCCAATAACCCATGTTTTGCATCCAGACCATTATTTGTCTTTACCCAAGGACAGATTGACTAGTATCGAAGACCTTGAGTTTGACCTGAAATTTGAACAATCCTTGTTCAGAACTAAATCCGAATCTCATTTAGACGAGACCATCTTAGATGAAAAGAGATTCTAAGATTTGATTCTAGCCACGTCTGTTAGGCCTGTAGTGACCCCTGTTCGAAACCAACCGCCACTTCGACCCCTCACAGCAGCTATGGCAACCAGATTTGCTCCCCTCATACTACCCACTCAACTACATGATTTACCTCAAGACTACAACCTAAGGATCAAACTATATGATGTAGAAGGTAACATATCAGCTCAGAAACATCTAGATTGGTTCAATGATTTCATATACTTGGAAGAAGTGGACTTTGAAGATGTAAAAATGCGGTTGTTTACACAAAGTCTTGCGGGATATGTGAGGAAGTGGTTCAGAGCCCTTGCACCAAGTAGTATCGCAGATTTCGAAGCCTTTGAAACAAGCTTCCTTGCAAAATGGGGGGGAAGGAAAAATCCTCTTCAGTTGTTGACCCAGTACAACAATATGAAGAGATCACCTGATGAAACGGTGCAGGAGTTTTCAGCTAGATTCATGAAAGTATATAATGCGATTTTTGACAAAGTAAACCCCCCCCCCCTAAGGCTGCTCAGCTCAAATATGTTGATTCTTTTGAAAGCGACTTCGCTTTACTATTAAGAGAAAGAAGATCTGCCACATTGTATGATATGACAACCGATGCCATAGAGGTAGAAGTGAACCTGATGGCTTCAGGGAAGATGAAAACTAACTTTGGCAGAGACTCAAACATAACCCTGGATAAATCACAAACTTCAACATCACAGACATTAGAAGAAAGGTTCGAAGCAATGATGAGAAACATGGAAAGAATGATGGAGAAAATGGCACTAGGGAATAGGCCCAACCCTAGAGAATAGGTCGACGGTCCACCCAGAAATTCGAGAAGACCAACCATTCCACATATTAGACAAAGGGAGCAGAGAAACCAGGGAAATCAGGCAACTCAAGCAGATAAGGCAAATCAGGGAAATTAGGGGAACCAAGGAAATCACGGAAAACAACAGATGAGGCCTCCTTTTCAAAATAATTATGTGAATGAAGATTATGATGGGTATTTTGAAGACAACATGAATTGTTGTGATGACAAGGAAACATATGTATTCCTAACCAAAGAAGAACACGACCAGTTTATGGATGCAAGTGAAATTTTTTTGCAAGATGAAAAAGAAAGGGTATCAGTAGAAAAAGAAGATTATGAGACTGGATTGCAAAACGCCATCATGTAATTCCAAAGGCAATATAACCTCCGAAATCAAAAAGTACCTCCAAACCCTCCAAAGGGTAATATTCCAAAGGGGAATCCCACCAAAGAAGCTCAGAATAATATACCTTCTTCTAGGCAGCCAAAAAATGATTCCACTGGAAAAGACTCAGTTGCAAAGGACTCCACTGTGAAAGATTCTGCTGCAAAGGATACTATGGAAAAGGGGAAGTGGAAAGAAGAACCTCAGAAGAAAATATTGACAAGAAAAGAAATGGTCACCAAAGAGGTAGAAAAAACTTCATCCTCTTTTGATTTCGAGAGTGAGATGGCTAAGATAAAAATTTCAGTACCATTTAATGAATTGATCAGGAAAAGCGAATACAAAAATTAGATCATCAAGATGCTTAAAATGGGACAAACCTCTGATACCTTGAACATACAAGATGATCACCCAACCATCCTATTTGGGCCAAGAGAAGAAGAAAGTAGTGAGAATGAAGAGGTCCCTCCTTTTTATGTTAGCTTGAAAATCCACGAGATGAATCTACACAATGCTACGCTGGACTTTGGAGCATCTGACAATCTGATGCCCAAAGTGGTCCTGGACCAATTAGGTCCTGATGTCACAAGAACTTATAAAGATCTGTTCTCCTTTGATTCAAGAAAGGTGAAATGCCTTGGTATGATCAAATATATGGTGTTTTCTCTGACACAAATCCCAGTGAAGAATATGGTGATGGACGTAGTGGTCGTTGATATCCCTCCAAAATTTGGCATGCTGTTGTCCAGGTCATGGGCTGCAAAACTGAAAGGAACCCTCCAGATGAACATGCCATATGCCACTATTCCCGTCTTTGGTCAAGACAAAAGATTATACAGGGAGGTTTTGCTTAAATATATGGTCAGCAACAAATCACAACCTACCAATCATCCTATCTACTCAGTGAGTACTGAGTTGGGGTCCTCCATTTTCTTCAACGACCTGTGCCCCGAAGAAGAACAAACATAAATTGTCCTGGCCGACAAAGGTGTGCTTGAACAACAGACAAAGGAACTTTCAGAACAACAGGGTGATGTAGAGGATCAGATATGGAAAATGAATTTTGACGAAGATGCATGCAGAGAAAGAGCTGGAGCTGGTGTATGGATAAATCATCCCAAAGGAGATGCAAAATTATGCTCTTACAAACTTGTTTTCGAATGCACCAATAATATGGCCAAGTATGAAGCATTAATATTGGGGTTGAAGGTTTTGGAAGAATTAGGTGCCAAAATAATTGTTGTACTTGGAGACTCTGAGCTTATCATAAATCAAATCAAAGGCATCTACCAAGCAAAACACCCCAGACTGAGGGCTTACAGAAACCTGGTACTAGACCTCCTTGAAAAATTTTCAGAATGCAATCTTTCATCAATTCCAAGAGAACAAAATCAGGTTGCTGATGCCTTAGCTACTTCAGTAGCAGTGTTCAAAGTTCCAATTTTCCCTGAAAAATCCTACAACGTTGAAGTCAAGTACAGGCCAGTAGTACCGGACAATATGAAGCACTAGCAAGTCTTCGATAACGACAAATAGATAGAAAGTTTCCTCAAGATAGAAAATGAGTTTGAGAATTTAAACATTGACGATGAATATTGCGATGATGAGGTGGATGAAGTTGCTTTCACAAAAGAAGGATATTTTGACAATCAGATTGCTGGCAGAGATATTGTACAGATCAAAAGAAACATCATCCCCAAAGGCTTGGTACCATTAGAAAAACTATTTGACAATAATCACGTGGCCATAAGTCCAAATATTACAGTAAATGAAGGAGATGTGGAAGATTGTAATATTGGAACTCTGGAATATCCAAAGATCGTCAAGCTATCTAGAAATTTTAGTCCTGAAGTCAAAGAAAGGTATGTAAAATTAATGAAAGAATTCCCTGATGTCTTTGCCTGGAGATATGATGAGTTGAAAGTTTATGACACTAGTATAGTCCAGCATGTTATCTTGATAAAAGAGGATCACAAGCCATTCAAACAAAAATTAAGAAGAATAAACCCTCTGTTGTTACCATTGATAGAGAAGGAAGTAAAAAAACTGTTTGAAGCAAAAATGATAGTGTCCCTAAGGTTTTCCAAATGGGTGGAAAACCTGGTGCCAGTTAGAAAAAATAGTGGAGAGATCAGATTGTGCGTGGGCTTCAGGAACTTAAATAAGGTATCTCTTAAAGATAACTACCCATTGCTCAAAATGGATCATATTTTAGAGAAGGTGGTGGGCTCTCAAAAGATGCCAATGTTAGATGGTTTCTTGGGATACAACCAGATAATGGTACACCTCGACGATCAAGAAAAGACAACGTTCACCACACCATGGGGAACATTCATGTATGCCAAAATTCCATTTGGACTTATGAATGCAAGGGAAACGTTTCAGAGAGCTATGGACATAACTTTTGTCAATGAAAAAGACAAATTTATTGTTATATAACTTGATGACATTGTCGTGTATTCTGCCTCAGATGAAGAACATATCAAGCATCTTAGGAGGGCGTTTGAAAAATGCAGGAAATTTGGTATATCATTGAATCCAAAAAAGTCAAATTTTTCCATGGAAGAAGGAAAGTTCTTAGGGCACATTATTTCAAAGGAAGGGATAAAGGTAGACCCCAACAGAGTTGAGGAGATCTTGAAAATTGGCATACCCAGAAGCAAAAATGAAGTACAATCCTTCCTTGACAAAGTGAATTTCCTGAGGAGATTCATTTCTAATTTGGCTGAAATTATAAAGCATATCACCAACATGCTAAAGAAGGGAAATGAAATCAAGTGGATTCCTAAGGCTAGAAAATATTTTGAAGACATTAAGGTAGCATTGACAAAAGCTCCTGTACTAGCTAGTCCAAATTTTGAGAAAGACTTCATACTATTGTCTTTTACCTTAGAACACACAATTGCAGGTGTATTACTCCAAAAGGATGACCAGAATTCTGAGAAGCCCATAGCATACTAAAGTAAGACATTGAGAGATGCTCCTTTGAAATATGACATCTTGGAGAAGCAAGCGTATGCTTTGGTCAAGGCATTGAAAAAGTTCAGGGTTTACATTCTACATTCAAATACCACTTCTTATGTTCCCAGCAGCTCAGTGAAGGACATCTTGATACAACTTGATCCTGAAGGAAAGAGGGGAAAATGGATTGTAGTGTTGTTAGAATACGATCTTGAAATCAAGCCCACGAATTTGATCAAAGGATAGGGACTTGCTAGACTGATGGCACAAACAAACTGCAAACTCTTGGGAATAAACTTCACTGCAGATCTGTCAGAAAATACAACAGAGGAAGAAAGGGCGACTCCACAAATATCTCATAAATTTCTTTACTCTACATGGTATGCAGACATCATCTTCGTGTTGAAGAATTTGAAATCTCCTCAAGAGTACAGTAAAACAAAGGCTAGATTCTTGAAACTGAAGGCAGCAAAATTCTGTATGGTAAATGAATTGTTGTACTGGAAGGATCTCGGGGGGATTTTATTGAGTTGTTTGATAGAAGACAAAGCAAAGAAAATTATCAGAGAGTTCCATAAAGGTGATTGTGGAGGTCATCATTATTGGAAGATAATTGTACACAAAATTTTGAGAGCTGGTTTTTATTGGCCTAGCCTTTTTCCTGATGTTTATAAAGAAGTTTCAAAGTGCCATGAATGTCAAATCTTCGACGGGAATGGAAAATTACAGTCTTTGCCGTTAAAACCCATTTTAGTAGAAGCTCCTTTCAGACAATGGGGCCTGGATTTTATAGGGGAGATACATCCACAGTCTTCGGCTCAACACAAATGGATCCTGACTGCAACCGATTATTTTACTAAGTGGATTGAGGTTGTTCCCACCAGGCAGGCTATAGATGATGTTATCATTCGATTCCTAGAAGACAATATCCTGTCCAGATTCAGATGCCCGATCAAGATTATAACAGACAATGCAACGGCTTTCAAGTCTAAAAAATTGGAGATATTCTGCAGTGATTACAACATTACCCTTGGTCAATCCACGTCATACTACCGGCAGGGAAATGGATTGGTTGAGTCCTCGAATAAAATCTTGGTCAGAATCATCAAAAATCTGCTGCAAGAGAATAAAAAAGCATGGCACAAAAAGCTCATCCATGCACTGTGGGTTGAAAGGATATCCCCAAAGAGATCTATTGCCACATCCCCTTTCTAGATCGTTTATGGTATAGAAGCTATCTTTCCTACTACATTGGGATTGTCGGTAATGAAGTTGTTACAGGAGCAAGAAGCATAAACGAATGCCGACCGTAGAAGAGAGGACGAGCTCATCGACGTACAACATACCAGAGAAAAGGATTTCAATAATGCTTAGCTACGTCAAGACAAGATCAAAGAAGCTTTCGACAAACATACCAAGGTGGATGAATTCGAACTAGGACACTGGGTATTAATATGGGATGCCAGAAACAAAGATAAGGGCAAACATGGGAAATTTGATAACATGTGGCTGGGTCCGTTCAAAATTGCATCTTACCGTGGGAAAAACACATATTTGTTAGAGGAAAGTAATGGAGAACTCACTGGAGGAGGGCCTGTGAATGGAAGGTTCCTCAAACATTACATTGTTTGAAAAATCATCACCCCACCATTCATTGTATATAATCATTTTACTTTTTCATTTTCGCATGAAATACTAGAATAAAAGCAGCATGGTTGAAGCTTGAGGTGAAGGCCCTGAGCTATGCTAGGCAGGTTTTGAGTTTTTGAATAAAGGTTAGCAGATCCCGATCACGTCAATAGATCACAGCCCAATGGGAAGGCATTTGGTCTTCAGTTCTTTGCTACCTCGTGGGGAGGATAGCATCCCCAGTTGGAGCCTATGTTACGATCATAACATTTTTCGGATCAGGATCCAAGTCTCGGTGAGTTAGCGAAAAGCCACATCGCTATGGAAATATGATATTTTGGAGGATAAATTCTTATATGGCGATATGTAGACGAATATAGCGGAGGCACGAGAGGTAGGATTCGGCGGACCATCGATCTTGAAACAACCCGGATCAACGACTGAGGCACATATCAGAGAACGAAGCAGTGCGAAAGATAACTATTCAAAGGCGGGCCGAGGAAAACTACTATGGTTTCAATCGTGGACACGTGGCGCCCTCAGAGGCACATCGGGGGGAAAAGTAATCTACCTAAAATTGGTTTCGCAAGATGTCAAAGTTGTTGGGTCAAGGTGGACCGTAGATCTTAGAGCGATCCATATCAATGACTGAAACTCGTATCCGCGATTGAAGTAGCATGAAGATTAATCAGTCGAGGGCGGGCTGGGGAAAATTGTCATGGTTTAAATCGTGGATGCGTGGCGCCCTCAGAAGCACATTGGGGGGAAAAGTGGTCTACCTAAAATCATTTTTTCCAACCCTCCATGCCGATAGGCACGTGTAAAAGGAGGGCCTACGACATTATTTTATGATATTTTGAAGCCTTCAAACATTCGAAAATTGGCGCAAAGCATCCATTCGAGACTCAAGTTCAAAAATGGATCAGGTTTGTGTTTTATTTGCCGCTTAACAAGTATTTTTCACCATGGCCACTAATCCTGTTGTTTTATCCATGAATGAACAAGACATCTCCTCCCGAGAAGAAGCGCTAATTGATAGAGATTCCGACGTTTTCGACACAGAGATAACAGTCTCGCCCGTTTCTGTGTCCAGATTGAATTTGTTAGACAATGTTGGAATGTGCATACCTTTCCTCAAAGCGGCTCAAGCCTCCATCACACCTTACATTGTAGAAGTAGTCTTTCCTTTCCTTGAATTTGTAAGATGGTGTGCGGAGTGATATTCTCAGGAAGAAAGAGTCATTTTGAATAAATTAGGGTCAGAGGTTTCATGTGAAATAGATAGTCCATCGCTTCAGCACACCCTCAGTATACCAAATTCCTCCCCCACAGTGTCAGAGCCCTTCGAGGAAGAGAATATGATCACAGTTTATAGAGAATTCCCACCAGAAGTGGAAGCCTGGTTTCTGCAAACCGTTGTCAAACTTGAACACCATTCAGAGAGTTTGTCCTTACCTGCCAGTATAAGTGTAATGGTCATTGAAGTCCAGTGTGCTTGTTCTCTACTAAGTCAAATTTTAGGGTTGAATAATGACAATTTTGTGGTATAAGTCATGTTAGGTTTCCTGTTGACTTTCTTTATGTCAGAGTCTAGTCCGTCAGTCAGTGTCAGTTTTGAAAAATTTATTGTCGAAAATATGCATCAACAATTGATTAACTTAAATTCATTGCGACACTTCAGATACTACACACACTTGTTAAGAATGTTCCTGGAATCTAACAGAACCGAGTTTACTGAGACTGCATTTATTTCAATTGAATGTAAAAGAATCACCATGCTTATTTTCATCAATAAGATTATGTCCAGGGTGTACAGTCTTATTTTCGATCCAGATCTGCCAAGGGTTCTGGAGGAAATGAAAATCTCTTTACAACCAAATCAAGAGAGCAGGATAGGAGATTGGATGTTGTTCATACAATCTATTGTGATCTGGGTGTATGGTTATCAGGAAGGACCTTATGTTTACTAGTCTTTATAACTCCCATAATCTTTTCTTTGGAGTTCATAAGACAAAGGATAATCTCAGAGACAAAGCATTTTCTGAAAGCGCACAAGGCTTCCAACTTAAAGTTTCATTTCATAGTTGGACCCTTTGTGGTGAAGAACAAATCCTGTTTGCCTCAGATTCAATCCAAACATAGTGAATTCGGGTTTACACAGTTGCAAGGAAGAAAATATGACCCACACCATATCATATCAAAGAGAAGATTGGAAACCAGACAAGGCCCCTATGAACACGAGCATGTTGAAGGATTTGATAATCTGGCCAATCTAGAAACCTGTGTAGATGTGGAGGTCACTCTACAACATGATCAGACAAAAAAAATAGAACCAGCGTCTCAACAGAGCCCATCACAGAAACCTTCCCCTAGGTTGATTGTCAAAGCTCCTAAAATGAGTATCTATAATAAGAGAAGCAATTCAGAGGCCTTGGGTGCCAATAGCCAACCAGATACTCTCAGGAAAATGAAAATCACATCATCCTCTCAAATAGTCGACTTGGAAGAAGAAGAGCCCAAAGGAAAAACATGCATGGAGATGGTGGAAGCTGCAACCAAGAATGAAGAAGGTGGTACAAGAAATATGCCACAAAATGAGAGCAGCACAAAGGTCTTTAGCAACAGGAAACATATATTTGGCCAGACACTTGGGGCGGTTTATCAATCCAAGGAAGATTTAATGAAACAATATCTTGTGAAATGAAGTATGGCCAACAACGAAATAAGAGACCTTTTACCTGAAGTAGAGAAGGCTTCCCAGCATAAGGCTTCCTTACTCTCAGTCAGGGATGTGGAAAGAAAGACGTTTAACATAACAATGGTTGATGATGATACTATGTCTGAGGTCAAAATGCACTATGAAAATATTGGTGCCCATGACAAAGTAAAGTTCCACATGAATGTCAACGACATGTTATATTCTGACTATCTAAGCTTAGGTCCGAGGGTTTCAAGATTGA
The DNA here is from genome assembly GCA_009831015.1 of Picea engelmannii. Classification (NCBI taxonomy): domain Eukaryota; kingdom Viridiplantae; phylum Streptophyta; class Pinopsida; order Pinales; family Pinaceae; genus Picea; species Picea engelmannii. The sequence goes on along the minus strand of ML822562.1, from coordinate 64,400 downwards.
CAACACATGCACTCAGACTGGATGGACAATTGAAATAGGAAAAGGCATCGAGCAAAGCCTGGATGACACATGTCAAAAAGTTAGAATCTGAAGGTCCTCAGGGGGTGAAGGCTTCTCTGGAGGAGAAAGATAAGATGATCCAAATCCTAAAGAAAAGGTTGAAGATGTCCCCTGCAGATCATCCTTGGACAACAGAGCTGACGGCTTTGGAACAAGAGAAGGAAACATTCAGACAAGAGGCACTCAATTACAAAGCTAAAGTGTTGCAGTTGGAAAAAGAGAAAGATAATTGGTCACAAGCACAGACAACAACATCAGATATGGCTGTCATTGTACCTGTTAATACAGAGGCTGGATCAAGCACTGAAGGTTGGTCCAAGCTATCTCCCAAGTAAGCTTAAAAATAGGGGAGATACGGGGTCTCAAAGAGGTCATAGAAAAGTTGAAACATGAGATGAAAGTGAAAGATGAGAAGATGGCTCAACTCCACAGAGATAATCAAGATTTGTAGGAGAGAGTGAGCAAGCTGAAAACAAGGTTAAAGGAAAAAACACTACTACAGGGAGCCAAACATGTGATATGGGATGCTATTGCTGCAAAATCTGTTAAATTCAGGGTTTATCTGAATTTTATAAATGACAAGGACAGCATGGCCGCTACAGCTCGGAGCAGGTGTACTATTGTAAATGAAGTATTAGCCAAAAAACCCTCAAAATGGGCCCAAAATGCTATTGATTTACTAAATTCTGTGCCAATTGCTGATCTTCAAACTATCGGGGTAAGGAACAAGACTGCATTGATCGTTTGGGCCAGGAGGATCATCGCCAAGCATAACCTACTCAGATCGGTCTAGAACAAGGCTATGCAAATGGAGCACAACATACAGGAATTTAAGGATGCATTTGAAAAATTGTTCATCAAAGGCCTCCCACCATTTTGGGATGGAAAAGGTTCACTATACAATCAAGAAGACTACAATTCTCTCCTCATTTAGTGTAGAATGGACCATTCTAAATTTGAGGCTATAGAAGAAAGTCTGAAAGGCCCAAGTCTGGTAGAGTGTTTGGCTACAAACTTTGAAATTTTGAATAAGTTTAAAATAGTGAGGGTTGGCATGCTGACTATGTCCTATGTCACGTGCATTGACTTAGAGATTTTGATCAAAGAAATGATGGATTACAAAATTCCCTCTGACTCCCAATGGAAGGTAATCGTGCAGCTGGGTAAGACAAAGTGCAATATCCCCGGAACCAGTAAGTGATCTCCAGGTGTCATCAAATTTGCAGATTCGACAGAATACTAGAGCGAGACAAATGGCGCGGAGGAAGCTAAACAGTCAGAGAAATTGTCCTTAATTTTGAAACGTTTTTTGTTAATCATTGTAAATCGGTTCATATACCGTAACTGTCAGTCGAAATTGTTTTAGAAGTTGAAACGCTTTAAGTTTCAGATATTGTAATCAAATTGTATAAATGTTGGGATACTTGAATGAATTAATGTTGGTAGAAGTGCAAGAGCACCTTTTGGTTGTATCAAACTCTATTTTGTAAATTTTTTGAATCTGAATTGAATACAAATGCAAAAGATTTTGAAGTCTCTATGAAAAGATTCTAAAGGGTGGTGATATGAGCTTTGTTTCCTTTCATCGTATGTATTTCCTGTGACCCATCATTTCATTTACATTTTCTTCTGTTTAAATTGGAGAGTTAAATGCCCATAATTCATCTTGTGATGCTCTTGGCTTAAGCAATTTAAACTGTGTGATTGTCTTTTTAACTAATTCAAAATTCATTTGGGTAATGCTTTGATGTAGTTATTTGCTTTCTTTATCTTCCTACACTCTATTTAAATTTAAGAATAACTTAGATTCATCGCCTCATTTATCCTTTATCCTCTTGAGAGTTCTATTAGCCAATGCATTGTTTTCGTTCACTTTCAGAATTTTGACTCCATAGCCCTGAGTGTTCCTCCCCTTCGTAGCCAACAACTTTATAAAAACCCCCAAAACAAACCAAATCTAGCCACTGATTTCCAATGAAATACCTAGTGACATGAGAGAGCTCTCTCTAAGTTGAGCAGGTTAGTGCCTCATCTCTAAAGTAGGTTGAAATAGTTACCTCTATCGTTTGTCTATTCAGCTAGACAAAATTTACAGAGTGCTAACATTCTGGCGCCGTTGTCGGGGACGGAATTGAAAATTTTTCCCTAGGAAAAATGACTTAAAGATTTATTTTGATCCCTGAGGGTGACAGTGGATCAAGTACCTTATTGGCTAAGATTATTTTTACCTTGGCGACTCCATTTCTCAGAGACCAGTTGCACTACACCGTGTAAGATAGAAATCCTGGCTCTTAAGAAAATTCACACCAGGAGCAACCCAGACCTTGAACCTGCAATCCCTGTGTCTAATCCTGAAAAACTTATACATAAAAGAAAAGTAAATCCTGTAACACCTGTGTTGCGTCCAGAGCATTATTTGTCTTTACCCAAGGACGGATTGACTAGTATCGAAGACCTTGAGTTTGACCTAAAATTTGAACAATCCCTATTCAGAACTAAATCCGAATCTCGTTTAGACGAGACCATCTTTGATGAAAAGAGATTCCAAGATTTGATTCTAGCCGCGTCTGTTAGGCCTGTAGTGACCCCTGTTCGAAACCAACTACCACTCCGACCTCTCACAACAGCTATGGCAGCCAGATTTTCTCCCCTCATACTACTTGCTCAACTACATGATTTACCTCAAGACTACAACCTAAGGATCAAACTATATGATGCAGAAGGTAACATATCAGCTCAGAAACATCTAGACTGGTTCAATGATTTTAGAGACTTGGAAGAAGTGGACTTTGAAGATGTAAATATGCGGTTGTTTACACAAAGTCTTGCGGGATATGTGAGGAAGGGTTCAAAGCCCTTGCACTAGGTAGTATCATAGATTTCGAAGCCTTTGAAACAAGCTTCCTTGCAAAATCGGGGGACAAGAAAAATCCCCTTCAGTTGTTGACCCAATACAACAATATGAAGAGATCACCTGATGAAACGGTGCAGGATTTTTTGGCTAGATTCATGAAAGTAGATAATGCGATTCCCGACGATGTAAAACCCCCCTAAGGATGCTCAACTCAAATATGTTGATTCTTTTGAAAGTGACTTTGCTTTATTATTAACAGAAAGAAGATATGCCACATTAGATGATATGACAGCCGATTCCATAGAGGTAGAAGTGAACTTGATGGATTCAGGGAAGATGAAAACTAACTCTGGCAGAGACTCAAAGAGAACCCAGGATAAAACACAAACTTCAACATCACAAACATCAAAACAAAGGTTCGAAGCAATGATGAGAATTATGGAAAGAATGATGGAGAAAATGGCACTAGGGAATAGGCCCAACCCTAGAGAACATGCCGATGGTCCACCCAGAAATACGAGAATACCAATCATTCCATAGATTAGAAAAAAGGGAGCAGAGAAACCAGGGAAATTAGGCAACTCAAGCAGATCACGCAAATCAGGGAAATCAGGCAAATCAGAGGAACCAAGGAAATCAGGGGGAACAACAGATAAGGCCTCATTTTCAAAATAATTATGTGAATGAAGATTATGATGGGGTATTTTGAAGACAACATTAATTGTTTTGATGATAAAGAAACAAAGGTATTCCTGACCAAAGAAGAACACGACCAGTTTATGGATGCAAGTGAAATCGTTTTGCAAGATGAAGAAGAAAGGGTATTGGTAGAAAAAAAAGATTATGAGATTGGATTGCAAAATTCCACCATGCAATTCCAAAGGCAATATAACCTCCAAAATCAAAAAGTGCCTCCAAACCCTCCAAAGGGGAATCCCACCAAAGAAGCTCAGAATAATATGCCTTCTTCTAGTCGGCCAAAAAATGATTCCACTAGAAAAGACTCAGTTGCAAAGGACTCCACTGTTAAAGATTCAACTGCAAAGGATACTATGGAAAAGGGGAAGCAGAAAGAAGAACCTCAAACGAAGGAAATTTCAGAACAACAGGGTGATGCAGAGGATCAGATATGGAAAATGAATTTTGACGGAGCTGCATGCAGAGAAGGAGCTGGAGTTGGCGTATGGATAAATCATCCCAAAGGAGATGCAAAATTATGCTCTTACAAACTTGTTTTCGAATGCACCAATAATATGCCTGAGTATGAAGTGTTTATATTGGGGTTGAAGGTTTTGGAATAATTAGGTGCCAAAAGAATTGTTGTACTTGGAGACTCTGAGCTTATCATAAATCAAATCAAAGGCATCTACCAAGCAAAACACCCCAGAATGAGGGCTTATAGAAACCTGGTACTAGACCTCCTTGAAATTTTTTCAGAATGCAATCTTTCAACAATTCCAAGAGAACAAAATCAGGTTGCTGATGCCTTAGCTACTTCAGCAACAGTTTTCAAAGTTCCAATTTTCCCTGAAAAAAGCTACAAAGTTGAATTCAAGTACATGCCAACAGTACCAGAAAATATGAAGCACTGGCAAGTCTTCGAGAACGACAAACATATACAAAGTTTCCTCAATATGGAAAATGAGTTTGAGAATTTAAACATTGACGATGAATACTGTGATGATGAGGTGGATGCAACTGCTTTCACAAAAGAAGGATATTTTGACAATTAGATTGCTGGAAGAGATATTGTACAGCTGAAAAGCAACATCATCCCCAAAGGCCTGTTATGATTAGAAAAACTATTTGGCAATAACGACCTGGCCATAAGTCCAAAGATTACAGTAAATGAAGGAGATGTGGAAGATTGTAATATTGGAACTCTGGAAGGTCCAAAGATCGTCAAGCTGTCTAGAAAGCTCAGTCCTGAAGTCAAAGAAAGGTATGTAAAATTAATGAAAGAATTCCTTGACGTCTTTGCTTGGAGCTATGATGAGTTGAAAGTTTATAACACTAGTATAATCCAACATATTATCCTGATAAAAGAGGATCACAAGCGATTAAAACAGAAATTAATAAGAATAAACCCTCTGTTGTTACCATTGATAGAGAAAGAAGTAAATAAACTGTTTGAATAAAAAATCATAGTGTCCCTCAGGTTTTCCAAATGGGTGGAAAACCTGGTGCCAGTTAGAAAAAAGAGTGGAGAGATCATATTGTGTGTGGACTTCAAGAACTTAAATAAGTTATCTCTTAAAAATAACTATCCATTGCCCAAAATGGATCATATTTTATAGAAGGTGGTGGACTCTCAAAAGATGTTAATGTTAGATGGTTTCTTGGGATACAACTAGATCATGGTACACCCTGACGATCAAGAAAAGACAATGTTCACCACACCATGGGGAACGTTCATGTACTCCAAAATTCCAATTGGACTTATGAATGCAGGGGCAATGTTTCAGAGAGCTATGGACATAGATTTTGCCGATGAAAAAGACAAATTTATTGTTATATACCTTGATGACATTACCGTGTATTCTGCCTTAGATGAAGAACATATCAAGCATCTCAGGAGGGCATTTGAAAAATGCAGGAAATTTGGTATATCATTGAATCCGAAAAAGTCAAATTTTTCCATGGAAGAAGGAAAGCTCTTAGGAAACATTATTTCAAAGGAAGGGATAAAGGTAGACCCCAGCAGAGTTGAGGGGATCTCAAAAATTGGCATACCCAGAAGCATAAAGGAAGTACAATCCTTCCTGGGCAAAGTGAATTTCCTGAGGAGATTCATTCCTAATTTGGCTGAAATTATAAAGCATATCACCAACATGCTAAAGAAGGGAAATGAAATCAAGTGGATTCCTGAAGCTAGAAAATCTTTTGAAGACATTAAGGTAGCATTGACAAAAGCTCCTGTACTAGCTAGTCCAAATTTTGAGAAGGACTTCATACTATTCTCTTTTGCCTCAGAACACACAATTGCAGGTGTATTACTTCAGAAGGATGACCTGAATTTTGAGAAGCCCATAGCATACTACAGTAAGATATTGAGAGATGCTCCTTTGAAATATGACATCATGGAGAAGCAAGTGTATGATTTGGTCAAGGAATTGAAAGAGTTCATGGTTTACATTCTACATTCACATACCACTGCTTATGTTCCCAGCAGCTCAATGAAGGACATCTTGACACAACCTGATCCTGAAGGAAAGAGGGGAAAATGGATTGCAGTGCTGTTAGAATATGATCTTGAAGTCAAGCCCACGAAGTTGATCAAAGGACAGGGACTTGCTAGACTGATGGCATAAAAAAAAACGAACTCTTGGGAATAAACGTCAATGCAGATTTGTCAGAAAATACAGCAGAGGAAGAAAGGATGACTCCACAAATATCTCAGAAATTTCTTGACTCTACACGGTATGCAGACATCATCTTCTTGTTGAAGAATTTGCAAGCTCCTCCAAAGTACAGTAAAACAAAGGCCAGATTCTTGAAACAGAAGGCAAAAAAATTCTGTATGGTAAATGAATTGTTGTACTGGAAGGATCCCGGGGGGATTTTATTGAGTTGTTTGATAGAAGAGGAGGCATAGAAGATTATCAGAGAGTTCCATAAAGGTGACTGTGGAGGTCATCATTATTGGAAGACAATTGTACACAAAATTTTGACAGCTGGTTTTTATTGGCCTAGCCTTTTTCCTGATGTTTATAAAGAAGTTTCAAAGTGCCATGAATGTCAAATCTTCGATGGGAGAGGAAAATTGCAGTATCTTCCGTTAAAACCCATTTCAGTAGAAGTTCCTTTTAGACAATGGGGCCTAGATTTTATAGGGGAGATACATCCACAATCTTCGGCTCAACACAAATGGATCCTGACTACAACTGATTATTTTACTAAGTGGATTGAGGTTGTTCCCACCATACCGGATACAGATGATGTTATCATTCGATTATTAGAACACAATATCCTATCCAGATTCGAGCCCGATCAAGATTATAAAAGACAATGCAATGGCTTTCATGTCTAAAAAATTGGAGAAATTCTGCAATGATTACAACATTACCCTTGGTCATTCCACGTCATACTACCCACAGGGAAATGGATTGGTTGAGTCTTCAAATAAAAGCTTGGTCAGAATCATCAAAAAATTGTTGCAAGAGAATAAAAAAGCGTGGAACAAAAAGCTCATCCATGCACTATGGGTTGACAGGATATCCCCAAAGAGATATATTGCCACATCCCCTTTCCAATTCGTTTATGGTATAGAAGCTATCTTTCCTACTACATTGGGATTTTCGGTAATGAAGTTGTTACAGGAGCAAGAAGAAAAAATGAATGCTGGCTGGAGAAGAGAGGATGAGCTCATCAGCGTACATCAGACCAGAGAAAAGGCTTTCAATAATGCTCAGCTACGTCAAGACAAGATCAAAGAAACTTTCGATAGACGTACCAAGGCGGATAACCTTGAAATAGGAGATTGGGTACTAAGATGGGATGCCAAAAACGAAGATAAGGGTAAACATGGGAAATTTGATAACCTGTGGCTAGGTCCGTTTAAAATTGCAGCTTACCATGGGAAAAACGCATATTTGTTAGAGGAAAGTAATGGAGAACTTGCTGGAGGAGGGCATGTGAATGGCAAGTTCCTCAAACATTACATTGTTTGAAAAATCATCAACCCACCATTCATTGTATATAATCATTTTACTTTTTCCTTTTCGCATGAAAGACTAGAATAAAAGCAGCATGGTTGAAGCCTGAGGTGAAGGCCCTGCTGGGCAGATTTTGAGTTTTTGAATAAAGGTCAGCAGATTCAGATCACGTCAATAAATCACAGCCCAATGGGAAGGCACTTGGTCTTTAGTTCTTTTCTACCTCACGGGAAGGATAACATCCCCAGTTGGATCCTATATTATCATCATAACATTTTTCGGATCAGGATCGAAGTCTAGATGAGTTAGCAAAAAGCCACATCACTATGGAAATGTGATAGTTTGGAGGATAAAGTCTTATATGGTGGTATGCAGACAAATATAGCGGAGGCACGAGAGGTAGGACTCGGTGGAATGTAAATCTTGAAACAACCCGGATCAACGGATGAGGCACATATTAGAGAACGAAGAAGCATGAAAGATAACTATTCGAAGGTGATCTGGGGAAAACTACTATGGTTTCGATCGTGGACGCGTGGTGCCCTCAGAGGCACATCGGCGGGAAAAGCAGTCTACCTAAAACTGGTTTTGCAAATCCCCTATGTCGAAAGTTGTTGGGTCAAGGTGGACCGTAGATCTTAGAGCGATCTATATCAACGGCTGAAACTCATATCGACTTTTGAAGTAGCGTGAAGATTAATCAGTCGAGGGAGGGCCAGGGAAAAATGTCATGGTTTAAATCATGGACGTGTGGTGCCCTCAGAAGCACATCGGGGGGGAAAGAGGTCTACCTAAAACCGTTTTCTCCAACCCCCGATGCCAATAGGCATGTATAAAAGGAGGGCCTCCAACATTATTTTATGATATTTTGAAGCATTCAAACATTCAAAAATTGGCGCAAAGCATCCATTCGAGACTCAAGCTCAAAAATGGATCAGGTTTGTGTTTTCTTCACCACTTAACAAGAAATTTTCACCATGGCCGCTAATCCCGTTGTTTTATCCGTGAATGAACAAGACATCTCCTCCCAAGAAGAAGCCCTAATTGATAGAGACTCTAATGTTTTTGACACAGAGATAACAGTCTCGCCCATTTCTGTGTCCAGATCGAATTTGTTAGACAATGTTGGAACACACATACCTTTCCTCGAAGCGGCTCAAGCCTCCATCACCCCTTACGTCGTAAAAGTATTTTTTCCTTTCCCTGAATTTGTAAGCTAGTGTGCGGAGCGATATTCTCAGGAAGAAAGAGTCATTTTGAATAAATTAGGGTCATAGGTTTTATGTGAAATAGACAGTCCATCGCTTCAGCACACCCTCAATATACCAGAGTCCTCCCCCACAGTGGCAGAGCCCTTTGAGGAATAGATAATGATCACAATTTATAGAGAATGCCCACCAGAAGTGAAAGCCTGGTTTTTACAAACCGTTGTCAAACCTGAACACCATTCAGAGAGTCTGTCCTTACTTGCTAGTATAAGCGTAATGGTCATTGAAGTCCAGTGGGCTTGTTCTCTGTTAAGTCAAATTTTAGGGTTGAACAATGACAAGTTTGTGGTAGAAGTCATGTTAGGTTTCCTGTTGACTTTATTTATGTCAGAGTCTGGTTAGTCAGTCTATGTCAGTTTTGATAATTTTTTTGTCGAAAATATGCATCAACAGTTGATTAACTCCAATTCATTGAGACACTTCAGATACTACACACACTTGTTAAGAATGTTCTTGGAATCTAATAAAACCGAGTTTCCTGAGACTGCATTTATTTCAACCGAGTATAAAAGAATCACCATGCTTATTTTCATCAATAAGATTATGTCCAGGGTGTACAATCTTATTTTCGGTCCAGATCTACCAAGGGTTCTAGAGGAAATGAAAATCTCTTTACAACCAAATCCAGAGAGAAAGATAGGAGATTGGATGTTGTTCATACAATCTACTGTGATATGGGTGTATGGTTATCAGGAAGGACCTTATCTTTTACCAGTCTTTCTAACTCCCAGAATCTTTGCTTTGGATTTCCTAAGACAAAGGATCATCTCAGAGACAGAGCATTTTCTGAAAGCGCACAAGGCTTCTAACTTAAAGTTTCCTTTCATAGTTGGACCCTTTGTGGTGAAGAACAAATCCGGTTTTCCTCAGATTCAATCCAAACACAGTGAATTAGGGTTTACAAAGTTGCAAGGAAGAAAATATGACCCGCACCAGATCATATCAAAGAGAAGATTGGCAAGCAGAAAAGGCCCCTATGAACACGATCATGTTGAAGGATTTGATAAGCTGGCCAATCTAGAAACCTGTGTAGATGTGGAGGTCACTCTGAAACATGATCAAACAAAACAAATAGAACCAACTTCTCAGCAGAGCCCGAGCACATAAACCTTCCCCTAGGTTGATTGTCAAAGCTCCTAAAATGAGTATCTATAATAAGAGAAGCAATTCAGAGGCCTTGGGTGCCAGAAGCCAGCAAGATACTCTCAAGAAAATGAAAATCACATCATCCTCTCAAATAGTCGACCTGGAAGAAGAAAAGCCCAAAGGGAAAACATGCATGGAGATGGTGGAATGTGCAACCAATAATGAAGAAGCTGATACAAGAAACATTCCACAAAATGAAAGAAGCACAAAGGTCTTTCGCATTAGGAAACATATATTTGGCCAAACACCTGGGGCGGTTTATCAATCCAAGGAAGATTTAATGAACCAGTATGTTTTGAAAGGAAGTATGGCCGATAGAAAAATAAGAGACCTTTTACCTGAAGTGGAGAAGACTTCCCAGCATAAGGCTTCCTTACTCTCAGTCAGGGATGTGGAAAGAAAGACGTTTAACATAACAGTCACTGATGATGATAAGGTGTCTGAGGTCAAAATGCACTATGAAAATATTGGTGGCCATGACAAAGTAAAGTTCCACAAGAATGTCAACGACATGCTATATTCTGACGATATGAGATTAGGTCTAAGGGTTGCAATATTGACAACACATGCACTCAGACTGGATGGACAATTGAAACAAGAAAAGGCATCCAACAAAGCCTAGATGACACACGTCAAAAAGTTAGAATCTGAAGGTCCTTAGGGGGTGAAGGCTTCTTTGGAGGATAAAGATAAGATGATCTAAAGCCTAAAGAAAAGGATGAATATGTCCCCTACAGATCATCCTCAGACAGCAGAGCTGACGGATTTGGTACATGAGAAGGAAACATTCAGACAAGAAGAACTCAATTACAAAGCTAAAGTGTTGTAGTTGGAAAAAGAGAAAGAGAATTGGTCACAAGCATAGGAAACAACATCATATATGGTTGTCATTGTACCTGCTAATACAAAGGCTGGATCAAGCACTGAAAGGTTGGTCCAATCTATGTCCTAGGTAAGCTTAAGAATAGGGGAGATCAAGGGTCTCAAAGAGATCATAGAAAAGTTGAAACATGAGATGAAAGTGAAAGATGAGAAGATGGCTCAACTCCACAGAGATAATCAATATTTGTGGGAGAGAATAAGCAAGTTGAAAACAAGGTTAAAGGGAAAAACACTACTACAGGGAGACAAACATATGATATGGGATGTCATTTCTCCAAAAGATGCTAAATTAAGGGTTTATCTGAATTTTATAAATGACAAGGACAGCGTGGCTGCTACAGCTCGGAGCAGGTGTACTGTTGTAAATGAAGTATTAGCCAAAAAACCTTCAGAATGGGCCCAAAATGCTATTGATTTACAAAATTATGTGCCAACTGCTGATATTCAAACTATCAGGGTAACAGATAGGACTGTGTTGATCATTTGGGCCAGGAGGATCATCGCCAAGCATAACTTGCTCAGCTCGATCCAGAGCAAGGCTATGCAAATGGAGCACAACAAACATGAATTTAAGGATGCATTTGAACAATTGTTCATCAAAGGCCTCCCTCCATTTTGGGATGACAAAGGTTCACTATACAATCAAGAAGACTACAATTGTCTCCTCATTCAATGTAGAATGGACCATTCTAAATTTGAAACTATAGAAGAAAGTCTTAAAGGCCCAAGTCTGGTAGAGTATTTGGCTATGAACTTTGAAATTTTGAATAATTTTAAAACAATGAAGGTTGGGATGCCAACTATGTCCTACACCACGTGCATTGACATAGAGATTTTGATCAAAGAAATGATGGATTACGAAATTCCCTCCGACTCCCAATGGAAGGAAATCGTGCAGCTGGGTAAGACAAAGTGCAATATCCACGAAACCAGTAAGTGATTTCCAGGTGTCATCAAATTTGCAGATTCGGCAGAAGACTAGAGCGAGATAGATGGCGCAGAGGAAGTTGAAGAGTCAGAGAAATTGTCCTTAATTTTGAAACGTTTTTTGTTAATCATTGTAAATCGGTTCATATACCGTAACTATCTATCAAAATTGTTTTAGAAAATGAAACGCTTTAAGTTTCAACTATTGTAATCAGATTGTGTAAATGTTGGGATTCTTGAATGAATTAATGTTGGAAGAAGTGAAAGAGCACCTTTTGGTTGTATCAGACTCTATTTTGTAAATTTTTTGAATTTGAATTGAATACAAATGCATAAGATTTTGAAGTCTCTATGAAAATATTATAAAGGGTGGTGATAGGAGCTTTGTTTCCTTTCATTGTATGTATTTCATGTGACCTATCATTTCATTTAAATTTTCTTTTGTTTAAATTGGAGAGTTAAAGGCCCAGAATTCATCTTGTGATGCTCTTGGCTTAAACAATTTAAACTAAGTGATTGTCTTCTTAACTAACTCAGAATTCATTTCGGTAATCCTTTGATGCAGTTATTTGTTTTCTTTATCTTCCTACACTCTATTTAAATTTAAGAATAACTCATATTCATCGCCTCATTTAGACTTTATTCTCTGGAGAGTTCTATTAGCCGATGCATTGTTTTCGTTCACTTTCAGAATTTTGACTCCATAGCCCCGAGTGTTTCTGCCCTTCTTAGCCAACAAATTTATAAAACCCCCAAAAACAAACCAAATCTAGCTACTGATTTCCAAAGAAATACCCAGTGACATGAGAGAGCCCTCTTTGAGTTGAGTAGGCTAGTGCCTCATCTCTAAAGTAGGTTGAAACAATTACCTCTATTGTTTGTCTATTCAGCCAGACAAAATTTATAGAGTGCTAACATTCTGGCACCGTACCCTATTTTTACAGTGGATCAAGTACCTTATTGGCTGAGATTATTTTTACCCTAGTGACTTCATTACTTCATTACTACACCATGTGAGATAGAAATCCTAGCTCCTAAGAAATTTCACACCAGGAGCAACCCAGACCTTGAACCTGCATTCCCTATGTCTGATCCTGAAAAGCTTGTACATAAAAGAAAAGAAACGATAGTAACCCCTATGTTGCGTCCAAACCTTTATTTGTCTTTACCCAAGGACGAATTGACTAGTATTGAAGACCTTGAGTTCGACCTGAAATTTGAACAATCCCTATTCAGAATTAAATCCGAATCTCGTTTAGATGAGGCCATCTTTGATGAAAATAGATTCCAAGATTTGATTCTAGTTGCGTCTGTTAGGCCTGTAGTGACCCCTGTTTGAAACCAACCTCCACGTCGACCCCTCACAGCAGCTATGGCAGCCAGATTTGCTCCCATCATACTACCCGCTCAACTACATGATTTACCTCAAGACTACAACCTAAGGATCAAACTATATGACACGGAAGGTAACATATCAGCTCAGAAACATCTAGACTAGTTGAATGATTTCATAGAATTGGAAAAGTGGACTTTGAAGATGTAAAAATGTGGTTGTTTACACAAAGTCTTGCGGGAGATGTGAGGAAGTAGTTCAGAGCCCTTGCACTAGGTAGTATTGCAGATTTCGAAGCCTTTTACACAAGTTTACTTGCAAAATGGGGGGACAAGAAAAATCCCCTTCAGTTGTTGACCCAGTACAACAATATGAAGAGATCACCTGATGAAATGGTGCTGGAATTTTCAGTTAGATTCATGAAAGTATATAATTCGATTCCTGACAAAGTAAACCCCCCCCCCCAAGGCTTCTCAGCTCAAATATGTTGATTCTTTTGAAAGTGACTTCGCTTTATTATTAAGAGAAAAAAGATATTCCACATTGGATGATATGACAACTCATGCCATAGAGGTAGAAGTGAACCTGATGGCTTCAGGGAAGATGAAAACTAACTCTGGAAAAGACTCAAGTAGAACCCAGGATAAAACACAAACTTCAACATCATAGACATCAGAAGAAAGGTTCGAAGCAATGATGAGAAACATGGAAAGAATGATGGAGAAAATGGCTCTAGGGAATAGGCCCAACCCTAGAGAACAAGCCGATGGACCACCCAAAAATTCGAGAAGACCATCCATTCCACAGATTAGACAAAGGGAGCAGAGAAACCATGGCAATCAAACAGCTCAAGCAGATCAGGCAAGGCTTTACTAAGCAAACCCTAGGGAAAATTGGCTCACCAAGGTGTAGGGGAACTAGGCCTTAATGTGTTTTCTCCTTCTTAGCTTAATAAGAAAAACGGCTAGAATGGAAGAGGAAGAATAGAGTGTTTCTAAGGCAGGGCTCTATCTCACTTCAACAAATAAAATGGCTTAAAACCTTGGTAGGGACTTGAGACAAGGACCTTCAATGTGTGCTTATCACCTAGGGTTTAATTCAGCAAATTATAACCATAAATGCAAGAAAAACAATACTACAACCATTCAATTAAGGAGTTTTTCATAAATTCACTTACATTTAACCAAGAAATCATATAGAAAACCCTAGTTGTAATACCTTCCACCAAGAGAAATACCAAAATGCCAATAAAAGTCCAAAAATATCTGCCTTCAACAAGTGCGCCTCCAATTTCAGCAAATAACCCCAAAAGTGGCACAAATTTCAGACCTCACCAAGTGGTGAGTGAGAGATCATGAAAAAATGAAGGTGAAAACCCTCAATTTATACAGTACAATGACCTAATTTTACATTTTAGGTCATGAAAAGGCCGACAAGGCCAAAATGCTAAAAATCATATTATTTTACATTAAATGTTCTAAATGAAACCCTAATCAAGCAAAAGGTGATACATCATCCCCTTTTAGGGTGATGTTAGCCCTTTCTAGGGAAAATGCAGCCTCCAGGAGCAAAATGTTAGCCCTTCTTGGGATTCTCCAAGCTGCCACACGTGCCACACTGCCATAATTGTCTCCCCAAGACATCCATAATGTTGGATGATGCCATGGTCATGCTGGTTGATTTCATGGGCCTTTCAAGGCCAACGTTCCTATGGAGAGGGCTCATCCCCCCTAGGTATAGACCTGGTCAGTTGCCTCTAATGGATTCTTCTGCTCTTGCTGGGTAAAAACACTCTGTCCTGTCTCTGCCCCTTGCTGGGGTCTCAACATTCATTGGGTGGGCTCTTCAGTCCCATGGAGGTCCGAACTGATCATCTCCCCATGTGTACCTGTCCAATGTGGTACCTGTCCACTGGGCATGATTCTGCACATCAACAACTACACCCTTCATGGGCTCATAAGTCACATGGATCATAGCAATGCCAATCACATCTAATCATCAATATTTATTAAAAATATGAATAAAACCCCTTTACCCGAGTCTAGTGCTCAAAGAGATTATACAAGTCTGCAATACAAGTTTGGGGAAAGTGACAGGACGTCCTATTGGGCTAGTGTCTATTGGTAGAGGGATGTTTCTGGAAAGGATAAAATCCAAGTCATGTAGGTGGTTGATGGGATGCCTGGGAAAAAGGTGAAGTGATAGCAGGGATGGCTTAACGGTGGGTGCCTCTATGGAGGGTGAGCTGTACTTGTCATGGATGCAATGTTTCCAAGCCCATTCATGCCTTTTATATTTATTCTTTTTCTTCCAAGATACTAGTGAAAGGACACTACCCTGGCTTGGTGACTAGTGGTGGCAATGTTAGCCACAAACATTTCACGAAAATGAGAAGGTTGGCTTGTGATGAGACCCCCTTTCTCTTGTTTATGCCGCTAAGAGCCATTACCCTGGCATGGTGACTAGATGCTGTGACGCAGTCTCACCCGCAGGCACGTCTGCTCACATGATCTTCTTCTTCTCACGGCCCGAAGAACTCAAATGTTCTTCTCTTTCCCTATCGGGAAAATCCACACCCACAGAACTATCACTTGATCCCCTTTCTTTTCTTATCGGGGAATCGGAACTCGCGACTTCGCAAGTCCAATGGTCGACCTTTTATTTTATGAATCCACGAAACCCGATACCTAGTCAACGCTAACTCCCTTCTCTGCTTTTTCGAGATTTTCTTTATCGGGATCTCGGCACTCGCAGTGTCGAGCAACTCAGTTCTCCGACTCCCAAGTTCCGATATGCTGAAACTCCGATGAATTCCTGCTTTGAATTTTCAACGGTCCCGTCACCTCGTCGGGATCTCGGACTTTGCGGGATCGCAAATCCTAATGTCCTATGTTTCGGGACTTTGTTTTCCCCAAACTCTGATAAGGTGTGCCACCTGTCCTCCACTAGCTTCCTGTGGCCCACACACTACCCTTTGACTATCGGGATATCGCGTATCGCGATATCGCGATTTCTGTTGCAATATTTGGAGCTTCGACTCGCGAAACCCCGATTCACGATAGGCGTGTGAATCCAATGACCCTCGTGGCCTTGATCAATGGCTCCGCCCCTCTTGAGCTTGGAACCTCTTGGGAATACGTCACCGTATCTTCCCTGCACCTTTCCAAGATCTAACGACTTACGGTGATTCGCGAAATCTCCTCGAAGAATTTTGACTTTCCGTTCCTTTCTGTTGAATTCTGCGAATTGAATCAAGTACTTCCTCCGCGAAGACTTGTTCACCTGTGCGCAAACTTGCGACGCCCTTGCAACTTCAAGTCGCAACTTGCCTGTGCTGTTCTTTTGCAACTCATAGGCCTATCTTTCCTGAGCTTTTCCATGAATCTCAAGTCCTTCAGGAAACTCCCTTGCGCGCACTCCTTGCGGCAAACTTTCAACAACGTCAAGTGTTGAAGTCCCTCGACCCTGCGCACACCTGCAGCAGCAGTTTTTTTTTTCAACTATTTTCTCAGGTTTGCAACCCTAAAGCTTTACTTGGCCTGCGCACTCCTTGCACGGCTCCTGTGCCCAACAACACCTCTAGGATGAATGAGAACAAAGGTTATATCTATTTGAACCCTCTGTCAACGCACTCCTTGCGGACAAATTCGACTGCACTCCTTGCAGGAATTCTCTGGCTCAGATAGAGAAACAATTGAAACTCATTCCTTTACCCTCTCAGATTTCAATTCAACTATGAAATCATATACACAACATATAAAAGCAATTGCATAACAGGAAGCAAACATTCATGAGCATGTCAACATCAGATACACAGAGAACAACACAAACCATGAATTTGAATCATAACTCTTCTATTAATTCAAATGTCTATACATGGGTGTTCTTACATAGCTCTCTGCTCCTCCTATGCTCTTCCTGGATTGATTATTTTACAATGCGCAATGAGGGTGTCTATATCCGTTTTCCCTCCTGAGCTCTAAAGCTATCAAATCTAGAATTAAATTTCTATCTACCTGCATTAACTATCTTAAATGCTGTCTATCTACTAAGGACGAGAGCTATCCGCTCAAGGTCCATTACAATATACAAAGTGCGCCTCATCTTAATGGTTCATTTAAGATCACGCAACAACTTCAAGGTGTTTTCAAAATTTGTGCTGGCTTGTCCAGTTGTCCTCCGCTTCCGCGCTGGCTCGCTTGACGTGTTGGCGATGCTCCTGCATCATACTCCCTTGCTTGAAAAATTTCATGGGCTCCTGTCCATGAGCTCTTGCACGGTCTGTCCATGCTTCTGTATCTCCGCTTCATTCTCCCAGCTGACATCTTCCACTGGATGGCCCTTCCATTTGACCAGATACTCATAGTATTCTTTCCTCTTGGTCTTCTTACCCACTCTCTTGTCCAGTATGCATTCCATCTGCGGCTTCTCTGCAACTGGCAATTGTTTCATCCACTGGATCACTGGCTGCTCAGTTCCAGTCTTTATTTCTCCAGCCCTGTATGGGTACAAATCCGAGATATTGAATATCGAAGATATTTCGATCCCATCCGACAACTCGATTTCATAAGCATTTTCCCCAAATTTTCTCAAGACCTTACATGGCCCGATTTTCTTCATCTTTAACTTATTGTATGTTCCTCTCGAGAACCTTTCTTTCCTTAAATGTGCTAGAACTAGATCACCAACTTCAAACTGAAGTTGTCTCTTCCGCTGATCGGATTTGCGTTTATATTCCTGACTTGATTCCAGCAACCTCTCCTTCACCCTGCTGTAAAGTTCTTTCATCGCCTCAGCGAATTCTTCTGTACTAGCACTGCTAGTAGTAGTCTATTCTGAATCCCTTAGTTCAGAAACTCCTCTCGGCTGCATGCCATAGACAATCTGAAATGGACTCTTCCCTGTGCTCCGATTCACTGAGTCATTGTATGCAAACTCTGCCTGTGGTAATATATAGTCCCACTGGCTGTGGTTCTTTGTCACCAAGCTTCTTAACAAGTCTCCCAAACTTCTGTTGACCACTTCCGTTTGTCCATCCGTTTGAGGATGATAAGTTGAACTAAACATCAAATTAGTCCCCAGCTTCTTCCATAAGGTCCTCCAAAAATGCCCTATGAATTTAGTGTCTCTGTCCAAAACTATGCTTTTCGGCAACCCATGAAGTCGAATGACCTCTTTGAAAAACAGATTTGCGATGTGAGTCACATCGCTGGTTTTCTGGCATGGGATAAAATGTGCCATCTTGGAAAACCTATCCACTACCACAAATACTGAATCAAATCCTCTTTGCATCCTTGGTATTCCTAATACGAAATCCATACTGATTTCATCCCACGGCCTCTCGGGTATGGGTAATGGCTAATAAAAACCTACATTCTGCTTCCTCCCTTTCGAAAGCTGGCAAATTCTGCATCTGTTTACAAATCGCTTGACCTCTGACGGTATCCATGGACAAAAGTATGATTCTCTCAGCTTTGCAAATGTCTTTTCATGACCGAAGTGCCCAGCCAATCCTTCGCTGTGTTTCTCCTTCAACAGATTCTCCCTCATGGAGCAATTTGGAATACACAATTGATTGCCTCTGAACAATAATCCTTCTTGGATCATATAGTCTATCCAAGGGCTTCTATCTTTGAGAACTGGGTTCTCAGCTGCATCATACACCTCTCCAAAATATGGATCTTCTGCGTACATGTCCCTAAGATCATCAAAACCCAAGGTTTTGACTCTAAACTCCTGCAACAACAAACACTTCCTGCTCAAAGCATCAACCACTTTGTTAGCAGTACCCGAAATATGCTTAATCACAAATGTGAAATTCTGCATATACTCTACCCATTTGGCATGTTTCTGATTCAACTTCTCCTGTTGAGTCACAAACTGTAATGCGTGGTTATCACTGTACAATACAAATTCTTTCGGGATCAAGTAATGCCTCCATTTCTTCAGTGCTTGGATGATAGCATAAAATTCCTTGTCGTATGTGGAGTATTTCACCTTTGCCTCATTCAACTTCTCACTGAAATATGCAATCGGTCTGTCTTCCTGACTCAAGACCGCTCCTATGGCAAACCCGCTTGCATCACATTTCACTTGAAACCTCTTCAGGAAATCCGACAACACCAACACTGGTTGTTCCGTGATCTTCCGCTTCAACAGATTGAAGCTCTTCTCAGCCTCTACTGTCCAGTGAAAAGACTTATGCTGCTTCTTCATTGTATCCATCATCACTGCGCTAATCTCACTGAAATTCCTGATGAACTTCCTGTAGAAACTAGCCAGTCCATGAAAACTTCTCACCTCGAATACATTCCTCGGTGATGGCCAATTCTTGATTACTTCCACCTTATCCGGATCCATCCTCAACTCATTCATTGAAATAACGAACCCCAAGTAAATAAGCTCTGTCTTCATGAATGAGGACTTCTTCATATTAATCAACAGCTTCTCTTGCTGTAGCTTTTTCATCACTATAGCCAAATGCTTCAAGTGTTCTGCCACTGATTTACTGTAAATCAGTATGTCATCTAAATACACGATGACAAATTTTTCGATGAACTCCCTCAGGACTTCGTTCATCAACCTCATGAAGGTACTCGGTACATTTGTTAAGCCAAATGGCATAACAAGCCATTCATACAGTCCTTCATTTGTTTTGAAGGCCATCTTCCACTCATCGCCCTCTCTCATGCGAATATGGTGATATCCGCTTTTCAAATCAATCTTCGAAAAGTATTTTGCCCCACTCAGGCAATCCATTAGATCATCCATTCTCGGCAATGGAAACCTGTACCTGATGGTTATCTTATTAATTTCTCTTGAGTCAGTACACATCCTCCAGCCTTCGTCTTTCTTCGGACTGAGTACTGTTGGAATAACACACGGACTCAAGCTTTCCCTGACCAAACCTTTGTCCAATAACTCCTGGACTTTCCTTTTAACTTCTTCATTTTCTTGTGGCGTCAATTTGTACGCAGCTTTGTTCGGAAAACTGGCTCCTGGTATGAGATCAATGTGATGACTCACACTCCTAACCGGTGGCAACGAACGGGTAGTTCGTTCACTATGATGTCAGTGAACTCTTCCAGCAGTTCCTGAACTTCATCTGGTAAATCATCCATTCTTGTACTAGTCAGAACAATCCTCGGTTTCCTGACCACAAAGAATTGTGGATCCTCTTTCTTCTTCACCTCGGTAAGAAGTTCCTTCCCACTCATGAGAAGTACTGTGTTGTTTACTTCTGGCTTCACCTCCTTATCCTTTATCAGAAGCAACATATGGGTTCTCCCATTCTTCTCCAGGGTGTATGTGTTCATTCTCCTATCATGAATCACATTCCTATCATAT
Organism: Picea engelmannii; assembly: GCA_009831015.1. Taxonomy (NCBI): domain Eukaryota; kingdom Viridiplantae; phylum Streptophyta; class Pinopsida; order Pinales; family Pinaceae; genus Picea; species Picea engelmannii. Next base: position 43,928 of record ML822562.1, on the reverse strand, counting down.
TTCCATGGTCTACCCAACAATAAATGACAAACATCCATGGGAATAACATCACATAAGATCTTATCATTATATCCACCTATCTTGAATTCAACCAAGCATCATTTAGTAATAGTTACCTGGTGTCCTTTCTGTAGCCACGAAACTTTGTATGGGCTTGGATGATCAGTCGTCTCCAGCTCCAGCTTCTCTACCATCTCCATAGATACGAGATTATCCGTGATACCACTGTCTACAATGACCTTACATACCCTGTCCTTGGTCTTGCAAGCTGTTCTGAAAAGTCTGGTCCTTTGGACTGAACTTTCCACCTCCTTCTCGGGTGTCAAAAGGACTTTTCGCATCATGAGCGATCTTCCGCCTTTTGCATCTTCAGCCTCAACATCTCGCCTCTGCGCTTCAGTGATGTGAGCTTCTCCAATGTCCTTCTTTTTCTCTAGACACTCATAAGACTTGTGCCCATTCTTTCCACATGTGAAGCATGTGATTACTCCACCTCTTCCTCTTTCTCTGCCTCTAGTACGAGGAAAAGTGTTGTTGTCATCATAATCTCCCCTCTGTTCATTATGTTGCCCTCTCTGTTCAACATATGGCCCCCGCTGTGAGGTTCCCCCTCTCTCTGCATGAGTTTGAGGTTTCTTCCATTCCTCCTTGGGCTTCTGATATCTTTCCTGGGCAACAACTTTGCCCTTGGGTTGACTTCTACCTCAGCCCCTCTGACTTTTCTTTCAGCTCAGCTTCTCCTCAGCTTTCAGAGCCATCTGATAAGCATCTTCCACCGTTCGGATGGTAACCATGCTCATCTCATCCTGGATATCATATCTTAGGCCATTCATGTATCTGGCAACTTTTTCGTCATCGCTCTCCTGATGACCTGCCCTGATGTTCAGTCGATAGAATTCCTCAGTGTATTCCTTCACTGTCATCAGTTTCTGTCTCAGGTTCTTCATCCTCCTGAACAGAGTGATTTGATAATCTCTCGAGATGAATTTCACCTTCATCTTCGCGATCATCCTGTCCCAGCTCTTGATCTTCTGCTTGCCTTTGTAGCGTCTGTCAGCTTGTAGCTCATCCCACCACAATGCTGCATGTCCCTTCAAGCGTGTAAAAACATGCTTGACCTTCTTGTCTTCTTTGACATATTCATAGTCGAAGTAGGTGTCCAGAGCTCTAATCCAATCTAGAAGCTCCTCTGCATCTAGATTTCCCTCATAAACTGGAATGCCCATTTTTGCTTTTGCACCCATCCTGGCAATAGCTTTGATCAAATGCTCGTTTGATGCATCTTTAGCTGCAACTTCTTCCTCTCGTTCAGCCTCTATTTCACTATCGGAATCATTGAGATCCCCTGCACTAGCTGTGTGTCTTTGTGTTGTCTCCATGTCTTCGAGTCTTGCTCGAAGATCACACATTTGTCTCTCCATTTCTGGATTGGTTACCTGCCTGCCCCTTCTTCTCTGCACCTCTCTATCCTCTGGATCGGGTGACTGTCTTTTTCTCCTCGGTGGCATGGCGAATTTCCTTCTCTGCTATAGAAAGCAAAGAATCCTTCGGTCTTAGCTCTGATACCACACTGACACAGTCGCACCCGCAGGCACGTCCGCTCATAGGATCTTCTTTTTCTCACGGCCCAAAGAACTCAAATGTTCTTCTCTTTCCCTATCGAGAAAATCCACACCCACAGAACTATCGCTCGATCCCCTTTCTTTTCTTATCGGGGAATTGGAACTCACGACTTTGCAAGTCCAATGGTCGACCTTTTATTTTACAAATCCACGAAACCTGATACTTGGTCAACGCTGACTCCCTTCTCTGCTTTGTTGGGATTTTCTTTATCAGGATCTCGGCACTCGTGGTGTCGAGCAACTCGATTCTCCGACTCCCGAGTTCCGATATGTCGAAACTCCGATGAATTCCTGCTTTGACTTTTCAACGGTCCCGTCACCTCGTCGGGATATCGGACTTCGCGGGATCGTGAATCCTGATTTCCTATGTTTTGGGACTTTGTTTTCCCCGAACTTCGATAAGGTGTGCCACCTGTCCTCCACTAGCTTCCTGTGGCCCACACACTACCTTTTGACTGTCGGGATATCGCGTATCGCGATATCGCGATTTCTGTTGCAATAATTTGAAGCTTTGACTCGTGAAACCCTGATTCACGATAGGCGTGTGAATCCAATGACCCTCATGGCCCTGATCAATGGCTCCACCCCTCCTGAGCTTGGAACCTCTTGGGAATACTTCATTGTATCTTGCTTGCACCTTTCCAAGATCTAACGACTTACAGTGATTTGTGAAATCTCCTCGGAGAATTTCAACTGTCCATTCCTTTCTGTTGAATTCTGCGAATTGAATCAAGTACTTCCTCTGCGAAGACTTGTTCACCTGTGTGCAAACTTGCGACGCCCTTGCAACTTCAAGTCGCAACTTGCCTATGCTGTTCTTCCACAACTCATAGGCCTATATTTCCTGAGCTTTTCCATGACTCTCAAGTCCTTCAGGAAACTCCCTTGCGCACACTCCTTGCGACAAACCTTCAACAACGTCAAGTGTTGAAGTCCCTCGACTTTGCGCACACCTGTTGCAACAATTGTTTTTTTTCAACTCTTTTCTCAGGTTCGCAACCCTGAAGCTTTACTTGGCTTGCGCACTCCTTGCACGGCTCCTGTGCCCAACAACACCCTTGGGATGAATGATATCAAAGGTGATATCTATTTGAACCCTCTGTCAATGCACTCCTTGCGGACAAATTCGACTGCACTCCTTGCAGGAATTCTCTGGCTCATATAGAGAAACAATTGAAACTCATTCCTTCACCCTCTCAGAGTTCAATTCAACTATGAAATCATATACACAACATATAAAAGAAATTGTATAACAGGAAGCAAACATTCATGAGCATGTCAACATCAGATACACAGAGAACAACACAAACCATGAATGTGAATCAGAACTCTTCTATTAATTCAAATGTCTGTACATGGGTGTTCTTACACAACTCTCTACTCCTCCTATGCTCTTCCTGGATTGATTATTTTACAATGCACAATGAGGGTGTCTATATCTGTTTTCCCTCCTGAGCTATAAAGCTATCAAATCTAGAATTAAATTTCTATCTACCTACATTAACTATCTTAAATGTCATCTATCTACTAAGGATGAGAGCTATCCTCTCAAGGTCCATTACAATATACAAAGTGCGCCTCATCTTAATGGTTCATTTAAGATCACGCAACAAATTCAAGGTGTTTTCAAAATTTGTGCTGGCTTGTCCAGCTGTCCTCTGCTTCCGCGCTGGCTCACTTGACGTGTTGGCGATGCTCCTGCATCATGCTGGTAGTGTCATACTGCTAGATGCTCATGGACCTAATAGGCCGGCTCGTGATGAGACTCTTATCCTCTAACCAAGTCTTGTCTTATTGTTTCTTATATTTTTATTGTTTTTTCTCTCAAGAAGTTAGTCAAGGGACATTGCCCTGGCTTGGTGACCATAAATGACAATGCTAGCCACAAGTACTTTCACGAAAATGAGAAGGTTGGCTCGTGATGAGACTTCTTTTCTCTTGTCCATGCAACCAAGAGCCACTACCCTGGCGTGGTAACCAGATGTTGGTAGTGTCATACCGTTAGGCACCCATAGACCTAATGATCTGGCTCGTGATGAGACCCCCCATCCCTCAACTAGGTCTTGATTTATTTTTCTTCGGGTCCCTAAGTTTCTTGTTGAAAATCCCTTTATTTCTTTCTCTGGGATCTCTGGGCAAAGCATCTCGAGGTTTTATTCTTAGGATTTTATTGTCAGCTGCTTTTACCCCCTAAGCCTTTAGCCTATTATGCCCACCAGATAAGGTACAACCCCTAAATGATTGGCTACCCTATGCCCAGACCAGTGTAAGGGGATGGTTGAGTGGGAAATAAGATGGAAAGTGGTATGTATGACCGTAACAGATGATGTATTTTCATAAATCCCCCCAGTGGAAACTCAAAACCTATGGAAAAATCTTGCTAGGGCACCCTGTCATTCCCCCCAGACATGGTCAAGTGGACAAGCATAAGATCCAAGCACCCGTTAGAAGCAAAGGAATCAAATGCATATATTTAAATCTTTTGAGGATCAGAGTGACACATACCATGATACCCGGACTCATTACCTCATTAAGCAAGAACCATCTCTAATACAGGACCAAGCCGAAGGTGATGGATGTTGCTGCTGACAAAGTGGAGGCGTTGAAAGGGAGAATAGGTGGGCCTTCTAGGGCCATGCTCAAGTCGATCTGGCTCTTGGTACTCCATGTCTAGTACCTATGGGCCTCGAGACATAATCTCCTCATTATCCCTAAAAGTGGGGATAACATTTGGCTCCAACTCGGGGACATGTGCTCACCGTAGAGCGCATCAGAACCTCAACATCTTTGGAATAACTTGGTTACCTACTTGATCTCAGTAGAAATTATTAGTAACGATTTGGGGTGGTGATACCACCCCAGCACACACACACACACACACATATAGACTAAAATAAAGCAATGATAAGTGTGAATGTGAAAGAAATCTACTCTATCATGCAATACATATGGTATAATATAATGGATGCAAAAATGCCTACTTACTTGTACTTACCTGTTGGATGGATGTCAGGTGTAGTCAAATTACCAGTGAAACTAATCTAGCAATGTCCCACAATACCTACCTTTGTGCTTCATCATAGAACAAAACAATGATAAATCAAACAAAAAAATGACATGGGTTAGAACATATATCATATCATTGGAAATCACAAGGTCTAACTCATGGAGGCAGATGGGAGGGATAAAATCTTGCCAATTCCATCTCTGAGGAAAGTACTCAATCCACTTCAGGAAGGGGTCATGGAAAATCCAAGGTTCATAACACTAACTCAAAAGGTCTGCAAACTAGCTACCTAGGACATCCTCACACTGAAGTCTGGGAAGGGATTGATGAGGATCTGGCAGATGACTGGAAAAATCTTAAGGGAAAGTTGAAACACTAAGATGATAGACTTGAACTTGTAGTATTCAACTAACCCTTAGACTCTAGGGTTTTCCCCAAAGGAAACTTAACATAAAAATTGCATTTTGCATTCCCCAACTACACCTCTAGAGACACAACAAAACAAAGTAATCGAAGGTGGACGGGGAAGGTTTCCATAGGGATCCTTATTTAAGCAAAGAAGTTCCTTAATCCTATCAAGACTTGAGCACAATGGTGGTAGATAATCATATTCATGGAAAGAATCCAAGTTCTCAAAGGAGTACTCATCAACACCCTCAAGGTAAGACTGGAAAATATCAGGAAAACAAGGTACAAGTTCATCCTTGGGTGTTTGAAAGGTATGGGTGGAAATATCATCTCCTTGTTGCCACTGGTCAAGAGTAATATGCTGTGATAATTGTAAAGGCAACACTTGTAAATTACTCTCAATGTCATAGATGGGATCCAAATAAAAAACAACTACATCCCATCTATGTCTCCCAACATGTATCAACTCATCAATGTTATCAAGTGTGTCACTATCTATATCATTACATGCCGAACTTGAAACATTCAAAAACTCATTGATCTTCTCCTCATTTCCCTCATCATAAAGTAGAGCATCATCAAGATTTTGGGGAGGAGGGTAACTTATAGTTTCTTCTTGTGCAGGAACTTTGAGGAGCTAGGTGTCTTCAACATGCATTGTTGTTTTATCCTCATGAATTTCTCCTTCGTATTCAATTGTACAACAAGGAATATCCACATCTTTCAAGGCTTCCATTTCTCCTTCATTTTCTTAATCATGGAACAAGGTGTCATCGGAATCCTAAAAATGAAAACAACTAACCTATTGTCCTTTTGCTGTGCAGGAGGGGATGGTTCATGGATTGCTTCATTAGAGGGAGGATCGCAGGTTGATACTTCATCATTTGGTTTAGGTTCCAACACCCCAACCGTGTCTTCATTATGCTGATCGATAACTTGTTCCCTTCTTTCTTGTGAATTTTCAGTAAAGATCTCAAGGGAAACTAATCTTTCCAGACCAAAGGCATCTGGGGTAAAGGAATGTCCTTCCTTGAACAAGGAGATATTTGCCTCAATTTTAATAGCCATGTTATACACTTCTTCGAGTGTTTTTGGATGCTTTTTGTTGAGGAGGAAGCTTAAATGTCCCATAAATGCATTGGTATAGAGATACATGAGGTACTTGTCTTCAAGGTAATGGCTTCTAGGAATCTGTAATAGCAACGTCTGAAACCTAACATTGATAGCCCTGAGAGTCTCATATTTTTCTTGTCTTATGTATTCAAGCGCTTTAAGTAATAATTGGATATATTCTAATTTCATGCCCCAACTCATGAGAAAGGTTTCTTCTAACTGGTCCATAGATGTGATGCTAGCGGCTGGAAGATTATCATACCATCTTCTATCATTTCCATGTAGAGTGGTAGAGAAGAGTTTCATTACCAAGTGTTCAGCATCATCACTGATAGGGTAGAGCTGAAAGAAAGCCCAGAAGTTACTCATGTGATAGTCGGGTCTTTCTCCATCACTACCAGTGAATCTAGGGAGCCATTTTTCATACTTTGGGGGCATTTGTCTAGGGTATCCCAGGATTTTACTCATGTCTAAAGGTTTGTAGTTTCTCGAGTCCCATTGTGAAGTCATAGTTGGATTCGTCATCAGTGGAATCACCAGATAATTTTCTTGAAACTATCAAAAGATAAGGGAAAACACCCTAAGTGGAGTCGCTAGGTAAGCTTGTAAAGTAAAGACTCTAGAGGCAAGGCTTACCGAAAAGTGTCGTCTTGAGGAGAATTGACTTAGTGTTCCCCGACAATGGTGCCAAAATTTTATTGCACATTTTGTATTTAGGAAGATAGATAGATGGAAAGAGGTCAAACTGGCGTAACTGAACCAATCCCACCCACTGTGACCTCGATGGGAAGGTTCTTTCTATTTAGGGAGGTAAGGCCCAATGGAAACGTTCCCGGTGACCTGGGGTTTTGAGAAGGAAAAAGGTTTAGCATGGCTAAGTGATAATAATCCCCCTCACAAGTCACCACCTGATTATAAAGTTCGACTTATAGCCAATAAGGGTAACCGGAAGTAATAACCAATAAGATCACATGCCCGAGACAAAGCAACAATAAAACTATATGTGCAAGCTTTCTTGTTGGTTAGTACTTCATATAATCAATGAGATTTCTGATAATAAACAATTGAGCAATAAAATTTTATGAAGTAAATGTTTGTACAATAGCAACAGTTACAATATCACTTCTCAATAAATGCTAAAGAAACTTGGCATTCAATGTAACAAATTAACACTTCATAGTTAATGCCTTAACCAACCATTCAATTGCTTTAAAAATAAAACGATAGTTGCACAAAGGTGTTTGTAGCACAAGAAAGATGACGACAACAGTAAGGTTAGTTGAGTTAGTCTAGGCTAGGGTTAGTATGGTTAGGGTTTGTTCAAAAGTTTTGGAAGTTTGTGAGATCAAGTCACTCAACACATGTGGCCTTAGATCAATGCGTTCCTAGGGTATATGGAGTCAAAAGGAGGATGCAAAAGCTAAAGGATCAAATGACAATGGTAAAGACTAAGGACAAGAGATTTAAACCTTGAGGTGTTTCTATGGCAAGGCCTCAAGGATGAAACCCTAGGGGAGAGAGGCTCACTTTGGTGTAGGGGAACTAGGCCTCAATGCTCTTTTCTCCTTCCTTAGCTCAAATGGCAAGATGATCAGCTCAAAATATTGCATAAAAATAAGACAAGAAGGTTTGCAAGTAACATGTTTCTATGGAAAGGATTTACTAAGAAAACCCTAGGGAAAATCGAATCACTAAGGTGTAGGGGAACTAGGCCTTGATGCATTTTCTCCTTCTTAGCTTAATAAGAAAAACGACTAGCATGGAAGAGGAAGAATAGAGTGTTGCTAAGGAAAGGCTCTATATCACTTCAACAAATGGCTTAGAAGGAAAGAATAGAGTGTTGCTAAGGCAAGGCTCTATCTCACTTCAACAAAAAAAATGGCTTAAAACCTTGATAGGGACATGAGACAAGGACCTTCAATGTGTTCTTGTCACCTAGGGTTTAATTCAACAAATTATAACCATAAATGAAGGAAAAACAATACTACAACCATTCAATTAAGGAGTTTTGCAGAAATTCACTTACATTTAACCAAGAAATCATATAGCAAACCCTAGTTGTAATACCTTCCACCAAGAGAAATGCCAAAATGCCAATAAAAGTCCAAAAATATCTTCCTTCAACAAGTGCACCTCCCAATTTCAGCCAATAACCCCAAAAGTGGTGCAAATTTCATACCTCATCAAGTGGTGAGTGAGAGATCATGAAAAAATGAAGGTGAAAACCCTCAATTTATACAGTACAATGACCTACTTTTAATTTTTAGGTCATAAAAAGGTCGACAAGGCCAAAATACTAAAAATCATATTGTTTTACATTAAATGTTCTAAATGAAACCCTAATCAAGAAAAAGGTGAGACGTCATCCCCTTTTAGGGTGACGTTAACCCCTTCCAGGGAAAATGCAGCCTCCAGGAGAAAAACGTTAGCCCCCCTTGGGCTTCTCCAAGTTGCCTTGCATGCCACACTGCCATAACTGTCTCCCCAAGATGTCCATAATGTTGAATGATGTCATGGTCATGCTGGGTGATGTCATGGGCCTTCCAAGGCCAACGTTCCCATGGAGAGGGATCATCCCCCCTAGGTATAGTCCTGCTCCACTGCCTCTGATGGATTCTTCTTCTCTTCCCTAGTACAAACGCTCTACCCTGTCTCTACCCCCTGTTGGGGTTTCATCATGCATCAGGTGGGATCTTCAACCCCATGGAGGTACGAATTGATCATCTCCCCATGTGTACCTGTCCAACATGGTACCTGCTCGCTGAGCATGATCCTGCACATCAACAAATACACCCTTCATGGGCTCATAAGTCACAGGGATCATAGAAATGTCAATCACATCTAATCATCAATATTTATTAAACATATTCATAAAACCCCTTTACCCCAGTCTAGTTCTCAAAGAGATTATATAAGTCTACAATGCAAGTTTGGGGAAAGTGACAGGATGCCCTATTGGGCTAGTGTCTATTGGTAGAGGGATGTTTGTGGAAAGGATCAAATCCAAGTCATGTTGGTGGGTGAGGGGATGTCTGGGCAAAAGGTGCAATGATAACAGGGATGGATTACCGGTGGGTGCCTCTGTGGAGGGTGAGTTGTACTTGTCATGGATGCAATGTTTCCAAGACCATTCATGCCTTTTATCTTTATTCTTTTTCTTCCAAGATACTAGTGAAAGGACACTACCCTGGCTTGGTGACCAGTGGTGGCAATTTTAGCCACAAAAATTTCACGAAAATGATAAGGTTGGCTCGTGATGAGACCCCCTTTCTCCTGGCTATGACACCAAGAGACATTACCCTAGTGTGGTGACCAGATGCTGGTAGTTTCATACATCTAGATGTTCATGGACCTAATAGGTCGGCTCGTGATGAGACCTCCTATCCTCTAAACATGTCTTGTCTTATTGTTTTTTATCTTTTTATTTTTTTTTCTCTCAAGAAGTTAGTCAAGGGACATTGCCCTGGCTTGGTGACCAGAAATGACAATGTTAGCCACAGGTAATTTCATGGAAATGAGAAGGCTGGCTCGTGATGAGACCCCCTTTATCTTGGCCATGCAACCAAGAACCACTATCCTGGAGTGGTAACCAGGTGCTGGTAGTGTCATACCGTTAGGCACCCATGGAACTAATGAGCTGGCTCGTGATGAGACCCCCCATCCCTCAACTAGGTCTTGATTTATTTTTCTTCAGGTCCCTCAGTTTCTTGCTAAGAAGCCTTTTATTGATTTCTCAGGGATCCTTGGGTGAAGCATCTTGATGTTATATTCTTAGGCTTTTATTGTTAGTTTCTTTTACCCCCCAAGACTTTAGCCTATGCTTCCCACCAGGTAAGGTACAAACCCTAAATGATCGATTACCCTATGCCCAGACCAGTGTAAGGGGATGGGTGAGCGGGAAATAAGATGGAAAGTGGTATGTATGACGAGAATAGACGATGGATTTTTAGAAATCCCCCCAGTGAAAATTCAAAACCTATGGAAAAAGATTGCTAGGGCACCCTGTCATTCCCCCCATAAATGGTCAAGTGGACAAGCATAAGATCCAAGTGCTCATTAGAAACAGAGGAATCAAATGCATATATTTAAAGGTTTTGAGGATTCGAGTGACACATACCATGATACCCGGACTCATTACCTCATGAAGCAAGAACCATCTCTGATACAAGACCAAGCTGAAGGTGACGGATGTTGTTGTTGCTGTTGAAAAAGTGGAGGTGCTGAAAGGGAGAAAAGATGGGCCCTCCAGGGCCATGCTCAAGTCGATTTGGCTCTCGGTACTCCATGTCTGGGACCTGTGGGCCTCGAGACATAATCTCGTCATTATCAGGGATGATTTTAGGGGCTAAATTTCGCTCATGGGCTAATTTTCCATGGTTTTTCCAAAAACGAGATTAGCTATTTTAAAAATGATTCGCCCAAATTCTATAGGATAAAATTATTTTACCTTAAAAATCGCCAAAATTTAATAAAAACTATATAAAATCCTTAGAAATTTGAATGTCTTTACAAAAATATCACTAATCATTTGTAGTTGGCATTTGAAGGATTAGTAAGATTCGCCAAGGTTTCGACATTTTAAAATAAATTTCCATCCTTAAAATCATCCCTGGTCGTTATCCCTAAAAGTGGGGATAACAAGTCCCATGTGCAAGTGCTCATGTGGACTCCCCATTGAAGATGTCTAGACTTAATAGCCAACTAAAAATGATGTTCCAAATGTTTACACTGGTCATGTGGATCCAAATATGTAGATCCATCCATATCTGAAAAATCATTCACATAACACATTAGTACTTGAGAATAAAAAACCAAAAGATAGTATTCATAGAAGACTCTTGACTGAAGACTATAGTCATCAAATAAAAGATGAAATTAGTTCTCATTCCAAAAATGACAATTATCCGTATACCAATCATCACAATCGGTCTCGAAATCATACCAAGCATAACTTTCTTGATTATATTCTTTCGTGATGGAAGAGTATATGTTCCTCATAATATAGCTCTCTATTGTCTCTTGAATGTTTTGAACATTTTTTTTTATGCCCATGAGGGTTTCAATATCTCAAAGAGGTTTGTTTAGGCCCATGAGGAGTTGAGAGCAAAATTTTTCAGATGTTGTAGCGCATGGCATATCCATTGGAAATGTTATCACAAAATCTAGCACTTGTGCAAAGCCTTCACAAGATGCTAAACTTGTGTAACAATTGGAAGTAATTTCCATTGTCACCTAGGAAAGTACTTCCCTCATTTTAGTTATGGATGAATATACCACAAGGGAGGCTTCCCTTTTGACCTGAAGGGATCCTAGTGCAAGCTAAGGGAAAGTATATAGCCCCCTATCTTGGTCGCTTGGTGAGATAGGCTAGGTCTAGGGAAAAGAGCAAGGTTAGGATGAATTTAGACAAGGTAATTTGATCATGTGTGTATGTGTGTGTGAAGTGTTCCAATTCATTCAATGATAAAGACCAAGTCTAAGGAGAGAAAAATAAGCCCTATAACACTAGCTATCAAAGAGTAAATATTGTTGTAAAAAAACTTGCAATAAAGACAATGTGCTTCAACAATATAACAATTTACAACAACAATAATATATTAGCTCTAAAAAAACAATAAAATGGTTGAAATTGTATCTAATAACAATTAAAACACTTTCAAACCATCCACTAATGATTGCATGAGGTTAAGAACATGGAACTATGTTAATTATTAGCAATATGCTTAAGCCCTAATGGATATAGAAAAAATTTATAACATCAACAAGGAAATGGATTTAAATGCAAAGCGTTGAGTTAGCGTGAGCACAAGAATGCAATGAAGTATCTAGCTAACAAGTTGTTTTTGAGTGAGAGAGCATTAATTAAGGTTTGTATCACTTTTAAGCAATGGACTAGTGCCATTTTCCTTCTTTGGGAAAATGGAGTCAAGCAACTACTTAAATTGGAATTTAGTTATCCTAGAAGACTAGGAAATTTGAAACCCTAGGACTATACCCTGATAGGACTAGGATTAAACCTCAAAGGAAAAACCCTAGAGTTTATACCCTTATAAACCCTATTTTTGTCCCCTTCTATGACATATAGCTTGAAAATCTAAGTGAACTAGGTCAAACCCTAAGGATTATCCCCTCATAAACCCTAGGTCTTGAACTAGCAAAGACAAACCCTAGGGGGATAAACCATCTTAACCACTAGACTAGGTCTTAAATTCTTCAACAAATTAAAATGAATGAAAATAGGGTGGGGGATAAACTATTTTAATCCCTCCTAGGGTTTCTAGAAAAATGAAACTAGCATACAAGGTAACATGCATCGATTAACCATCTAATAGAGAATCCACCATGGTATACCTTGAACAAGCACTTAAATCTAAAGATGAATACATACTAAAGATCATCCATCAAAACAAGAGAAATGTTGAGTTCTGTTGTACCAAGGGAAGTGATCCCCTTGTGGTTTTGGGTCTCTAACCACAAGAGGGAAAGATTGGGACTATGTGCCTTGTAATTTATGTCTAATTTCACTTTGACTTGGGAGATTTAAGTCAAAAGTGACTAATTATTCACTAAGTGGGTTAATAAGGGAACATAAAGTGAACTTAGAAACTTAACCCAAAGTGGGTTTTGAGTTGAGATACTTTTGGTGAGATCTCAATCATGGATTAAAGATGGCTTGGAGTGATCCTAGCTATCCATTCCTAGGTTTCCTTATGGATGGTTCAAGAGGGGTGCATAGGGCCAAAGGAGGCTCATTCATGCATTTGTTCACTTGGAGAGTTTGAGAGGAGCAATGGAGATGGGAATGGAAGCATTGTTTGAGGGAAGCTTGGGTGCCTCCATCCATGGAGGACCTATGGAGGCTTAGACCCTCATTATTTCATGGTGTTGGTTATTGCTTGGAGGAGGGTGCACCTTAGGAGGAGGGTGCACACTTATCTAGCAGTAGGAGGACTTGTGCTACTTCAGATCTATTTGGTTCATGGTGGAGGAGGCACAAAACTGGTTGATTGTGTGAAATGGATTCTTCATTGGGCCAAGGAGGAGGTAGGGTGCATCACTTCAATGGATAGAGCAACAAGGAGGAAGGGCACACTTTCCTAGGTGCATTCTTCTTGGAACTTGCGCTACAAGATTGAGAGGAGATTGCTATCATACCAGGTTATATTATATTGTATTCCTTGTTGCATTCACTACTTGAGATCACCATTATATATACTTTCATTCCAAATTGGTTTTATCCAAGGTCGTGTTTGTTGAAATATTGTAATTGCGAAGAATATTCTATTTATTATTGAGTCATTTGCTTATAGATCAATCCCCTTTTGTGGATTAATCACGTCGGGAATTATGTATGACCAAATCCCCTTTTGTGGATTGGTCAAACCCTAATTATATCATGTTAATTGATAAGTCATCCACTAGGGATAATTAAAGTGGTTTTAGCCACTAAGTGAAGAAGTCAGCCCAACTTGGTGAAGAGACAAGCCTAGCGCCTCACAACTAGTATAAATAATAGTGGATGATGCCTCATTCTTACACACTCACAAAAAGTCACTCATCTAGTGCAAAATTTTAAAGGAAGCTAGAGTTAGAAAAATGATAAGAGAGAGGTGCATTTGCTCAGTCTTGGATATTCTCTAGTGTTTGGTATTTTATCTTGGCATTGTATTGGAAATCTATATTAAGGAAGTTTTTGCTGGGTTTTCTCCCCCATGAGGGTTTCCTAGGATAAAATGTTGTGTTCCTTGTGACGTGTTTCTTTCAGTGATCTTGCTTATGCTATTATTGTCTAGTAAATTGAAAAGAACTTAATAACATCTCTAAAATTTATCATGGTATCAAAGCTTGGCTGAATAGATCACCTTTCACTGGGTAACCAACAACGTCAATATTGTCATACAAGAAAATTAGGGCTTTTTGTTGGAAGGGAATTTCAGCCTAAAAACAATCTAGAAAAGTGTGCCCTAGCCTAGCGAACTTATTGACAGCTTGAGCGCACCTTTTTAGTGGCTAGAGCCTCCGGAAAGTGAAACCCTAGTTTTGGCTGGTACCAGAAAACTAGTAAACTAGAACCAGTACCAAAAGTGTGAGTCCATATTTTCGTAGGTAAAGTTTCAAGGGGTAAAACTTGAAATTTTTTAAGTTTGGAAACTCCAGCCTACTTGCCTCAACCCAACACATCTTTTGGTAAGGTCATATTCAATTTTTGAGCATTTTCATTTTTTGGTCATTTTCCTAGCTTCAAGTCAAGATGTCTGCAAGCACTAAGCTTGTTGACAAGTTAGAAGGTGTGGAAAACTTTTGTGCCTGGAAGTACATAATTGGAATCAATCTTGAAAGGAATGACCTAGCAAAATTCATAAAATAAAATGTACCAGAACCCGAAGAAGATGCAACCAAAGAAAAGTACAAGAAGGATATGGTTAGGGCCAAAAGGATCATTTCAGACTCCATTAAAGATCACTTGATTCCTCAAGTGGCCTCAAAGAATAATCCAAAATAAATGTTTGATGCCCTAACCAGAATGTATGAAGGAAAGAACATCAACTAGAAGATGAATCTAATAACTCAACTCAAAAGTACAAGGATGCAAAAAGGAGGAACAATCCATGACTATTTGTCTAGAATTTCTCAATTCAAGGAACAACTAGAAGCAATTGGAGACAACCTAGATGAGGATGAACTCAAAATGAAAACTCTTAATGGTCTTGTTATCACACAATCTGTACTTGCCTAAATCCCAAAGAAAGTAGACACAAGATTGGTGTAACATGGGGTGACCTATCACTGTCAACTTAATAGGAAACCCCTTTCTATTTAGGAGTATATCAATGTACCCCAGGGGAGACATCCCTAGTGACCTGAGGGTTTGAGAAGGCTAAGGAAAGAAAGTTCTCCCCTCTCACAATTCACTCAAATTCAAAGGTTCTTTGTGTCTTATAGAGATGAAGAAAAAGATAAATGAGGTGTACCTTCCTAGAACAAGACAACAATAGAAAACACATGCAAATTCAAGGTACCATATGATGTTAGTGCTTCATAAAACCATGAACCTTTGAGAAATAAGTATGTTGATGTAATACTGTAACAAAGTAATTATCTAAAAAACAATGAATTTTTTGTAACAGAAACAGTAATTATGCTTAAAAAATGATTAGAAAAGACAAGAGATTATAGGTCTAATTTGATAGAATGATAGCAACTTGTCAAAACGCAAAGTTGGCAATGTCTAATCAGCTTTTAATGTCACTTTTTAAGGTGAATTTTCTACTGTAAGATGGTTGTAGCAATCTTTTGTAACAACAACAAGTTTGTTAAGGTGTTAGTCTAGTTTAAGGTTAGTAAGAGTTAGTAAAAGTTTCAAGGAAATTTGTTTGAGAGTTGTTTGAGCAAATCAATCACCAAGGTGAGTAAACTAGTGCCTTTTAGGGTATATGGAGTCAACAATAGAAACAACAGATCTTAGAGAAAAATAGCAATGATATTGTTTGTCCAAAGGAGATGGAGTGGATGGAGGAGGTGTTGGTAACCCAAGGCCCCAAACACCCAAGTCCTTAAGAGAAAATCGGCTAGAAAGTAAGAATACCTAGGCCCTAGCGGTTTATCTTTCCTTAGACAAATTTAAAAGTAATATATGCAACAGGAAATTAGAGTAGGGCTACTAGAGTGCTAGTAAGTAGGGATCTAGTAGCTACTTCAAAACAAGATGTACTTTGAGAATTTCAACAAGTGGAAGACTATAGAGAAAAATATAATAACTTATGTTTCTCTCCTAGGGTTTTGATCAAGCAATTTCATAATCTTTAACATGAACCAAGTAAAATTTACCACAAGCATTTAACATAAACAAATTGCAGATTTTCTACTTACTTCACCAAGAATAATCAAGCCAAACCCTGGTTGAAGATCCTCCACAATGAAATATAGCCAAAACACACCAAGATTTGCCTCTCCAAGAAGTTGCGCACCACTTAATTTCATCCAGTAACCCTTAAAGAGGGATAAATTTCAGACCACATGCTTGTGTGATGAGAGATGATTAATAAAAATGAGTTTTTTCTCTTATTTATACAGTATTAATGACCTTTAATTACAATTAGGTCATAAAAAGGCCGACATGGCCAAATTACATTAAAATCCAGTTTTTACATAAATGACAATAATTAAACCCTAATTTCATCTTCAAGGGTGATATCATGCCCTTCTAGGGTGATGTTAGGCCCCTAAGGTGGAACGCTAGGCCTCAAGTGCAGAACATTTGGCCTCCAAAGGCCCTGAATGTTGCCACATGTGCCAACTAGCACACAACTACCCATTATAAATGCAAACCCTAAATCTGGATGACGTCATGTGCTCTCAAGGGTCAATGTCCAAGTGGAAAGGAGAAAACCCTTAGGTCTAGGTTTGCCAAAGTGTCCTTGGTGCAACTTCCTTATTTCTTCCTGGTGCAAGCCTCTAGTTTCTCTTTCCCCCTGGTGGGGTCAAAACATCCATCTGTTGGGCTTTCAATCCCATGGAGGTCCAACCTAATAATTCCCCCATATGTACCTGTCCACTAGAAAAAGTCCTGCAACAACAACAAGTATGCCCTCTAGGGGCTGATAAGTCACATGGATCATAGAAATGTCAATCAAATATAATAATCAAATTACTCAAACATGTGCATCAAACCCCCTTTTACCTAGACAAATTCTCAAAGACGTTATGCAGTTTAACATGCTAGGTTTGGAGAAGGTCTTAGGATGTCCTATTGGGTTAATCCTCTTTAAGATTGGGGTGTTTCCCAGGTGAGAACAAATCTAGGTCATGTAAGTGTGTGTGAAGTGGCATAGAGGAAACATTTGGGCAGAGGGTGCAGTGATAACATGGAAATGTATGTCTTTCATGTGGTTGCCTCTGTAGAGGGCGAGATGCACCTTATCATGGATTCCATTGTTTCCTATCCCATTCAATTCCTTTTATTCTTAGTATTTTTTCTTTTGATTTTCTTTTTTAAGGGAAAATATGGGGGACATTGTCCTAGCATGGTGACCAGAGGTGACAACATTACCCACAAGCATTTCACGGAAATGAGAAGGCTGGCTTGTGATTAGGACCCATTTCTTTTGGCTATGCCACCATGAGATACTACCCTGGTTTGGTGACAAGATAGATGGAAGTGTCATACCTTTACATGCCCATGGTCCTAATAGGTCGGCTCATGATGAGACCTCCCATCCACCAACTAGTACCTTGAGTTTTGATTTATCTTATGGGTTCCCTTTTCTTACTGATAAGATTTTTATTTCTTTCTTAGGAATCCCTGGGTGAAGCATCTCAAAGGTTTCATTTTGGATTTTAACTCTTGCCAACTACTTTTACCCTCTATGCCTTTAGCCCCTTCTTCCCACAAGGCAAGGTTCAACCCTTCCTAGTGTGGAAAACCCAATTCCCGAACCAAGGTGGGGAAAGATGAGAGGAATAATGATGGAAAGTTGTAAGTATGTAGGGAATGGATGATGACCTTTCATAGACCCCCTTAGTGGAAACTCATCCTAAAGAGGAATCATCTTACTAGGGCATCATTTCACCCTCCTAGGTATGAGCAAGTTAAAGAGCATAATTTCCAAGAAAACATTATGAAATGAAGGAGAATTCAGTGAAACATATTCAATTTCTTTAATAATTAGAGTGACACATACCATGATACCTAGACTGATTACCTTGTGGAGCAAGACTTACTACTACTTCAAGACTAGGCTGGTGGGATGGATGTTGTTGTTGTTGATAGATGGGTTGCACTGAAGAAAATATGGGCCCTCCAGGGCCATACTCAAGTCATATGGCTCTCGAAACTCCATGTCTAGGACCTGTGGGCATCGAGACATTATCCCCTTAGTTATCCCTAGGATAGGGGATAACATCTAGCTCCAACTCGGGGACATTTTCTCTCCGTAGAGTGCATGAGAACCTCAACATATCTGGTATGACCTGTATCTACTAGATATCAACAAATGTATCAGTAATCATGAGGGTGGTGATATCACCCCTCGCTCATATATGATATAATGGAATAAAAGTAAGCATGCATATATACATAATGAAAGAATACAAAATGAAGCTACACTACACTAGCATGTTATGTAGACAATATATACAATGGATGCAAATGCCTAACTTATCTCTACTTACCTATTGGTTGAATGCTAGGTGTAGTCAAATAACCAATGAAACCTTCCTAGCAATATCTCATAATACTTACCTCTGTGCTTCATCATAAACCAAAACAATGATAAGTCAAGCACAAAAATAACATGAGTTAGAAAATGTATTGTATCATTGGAAATCACAAAGTCTAGCTCATGGAGGCAGGAGGGAGGGACAGAACGATGCCAAGTCACACTCTTATGAAAGTGCTCGATCCATGTCAGAAAGGGATCATGAAAAATCAAGGCTTCAAAAGACTGACTCAAAAAGTATGAAGGTTGGCTACCTTGCACATCTTCACATTTTGAGGTCTGGGAAGGGACTAGTAAGAACCTAGAGGATGACTGACAATTTATTAAGGGAAGGCTGAAAGACTGAGATAATAAACTTCTTCTTGAGGTATTCAACCTACCCTTGAATTATAAAAGTAAGCTTTGTCTCAGAGAAAAATCAAGACAAGGGACATATTTTCCAACTGCATGCTTAGTGACATAGCGAGGCAAAGTAATCGATGGAGGTTGTAAAACCTTGTTACAAGTATCCTTCTTTGGGCGAGCAATGTCCTCAACTTTATCAATATCTAAGCACAATGGTGGTTGATAATATTCTTCATAGATTAAATCCAAGTTCTCAAAGGAATACTCATCAAAATCTTCAAGGTATGACCGAAAATCATCAGGAGAATATTGAACTGAGTCATCCTTGGGTGCTTGGAAAATTTTTGTAATTATATCATCATCTTGTTGCAAAGCATCATAATTATTAGGAATATCATATGATTGTTGTAAAGACAACATTCAAAGATATCCTTCCATATCATAAATGGGATCCTCATCTGAAGCAATCACATTCCACTTACATCTTCCAACATGTATGAACTCATCAAAATTATCAACCATGTCACTACCTTTGCCATAACATGAAGGATTTAAAGCATCCAAGGGCTCCTCTAATACTTCTTCACTTTCCAAATCATAAAATAAAGCATCATCAAAATTTTGGAAAAGGGAAATAACTTACTGTGTTTACTTCCTACTGGCAGGAGCGTCAATGGCTTGGATGACTTCATCAAATGGAAGAGGGTTCAGTACATCATCCCCAAGACTTGTATCTTTAATCATTTTTTTTCATTCATCAGAAAATGAAGGGCCTAGCTCTTCCAAGGGTTCCTTTACTTCTTCACCTTCTGAATCATAGAACAAAGTGTTATCAAAAAAATGGAAGGGAAAATGACTAACCTCATCCTCTTCTTTTTGTGCAGGAGGAATAGGATCTTGGATGGATTCATCAGAGGGGGGAGCACACATTAATACTTCATATTCATGTTTGATATATTCAAGCTCACTCTCTTTAACCAAGTCCTCATTATCCTCGATAGAAACACGAGTAAATTCTTGCTCTTTCTCATGGCATTGGAAACCTTCATTAGGATCCTTCTCCTCAACCTCTTGTTGGTCGATGATTTGTTCCCTTCTTTCCTGGAATTTACTAAAAAAAAGTTCAAGGGAAACTAATCTTTCCAGATTAAGAGCATATGGGGTATCTTTGGGGTCATCAACTTTAGTTTCTGGAGTAAAATGGTGTTCTCGCTTGAACAAGGAGATATTTGCCTCAATTTGTATAGCCATGTATTAAGCTTCTTGGATTGATCTTGGCCCTTTTTTTACCAAGGAGAAACCCTAAATGCATTAAGAGTGCATTGGTATAGAGGTAAGCGAGGTACTTGTCTTCAGGGTGATGGATTCTAGGAATTTGGTGTAGAAAAGTTTCAAACCTAGTATGGAATTCCTTGACAGTCTCATTCTCAGTTTGTTTCATGTACTCAAGTCTTTTTATCAACAAGTAGATATATTCTATTTTAATATTCCATTTCTTGAGAAATGTTTCTTCCAATTGGTCCATAGATGTAATGTTGGCATCAGGGAGATTGTCATACCATTCCCTAGCATTGCCATGAAGAGTGGCAGAGAAAAGTTTCAACGCCAAATATTCAACATCATCACTAATAGGGTGGAGTTGAAAGAAATCCCAAAAATTATCCATGTGATCTTCGACTATAACCCCATCATTACCAGTGAATCTAGGGAGCCATTTTTCATACCTCAAAGGCATTTATCGAGGGTAACCCAAAATTTTACTGATATCCAAGGGTTTCAAATTTCACAGGTCCCATTGAGAAGCCATGGTTGGCTTTGTCATCAGTGGAGTCGCCAGATAATCCTTCTAGGGATCATCAAAGAGAAAAGAGGGAATCACCCTCAGTGGAGTTGCCAAGTAAGCTTTGTGAAGTAAAGGCTTACCAAAAAAGTGTCGTTAGAGGAAAATCGACTCGATGATTCCCCGATAAAGACGCCAAAATGTTATCGCACAATCTGTACTTTCCTAAATCCCAAAGCAAGTAGATACAATATTGGCGTAACAAGGGGTGACCTATCACTGTCATGTTAATAGGAAACTCCTTTCTATTTAGGAGTATATCAGTGTACCCCAGGGGAGACGTCCCCAGTGACCTGAGGGTTTGACAAGGCTAAGGAAAGAAATTTTCCCCCTCTCACAAGTCACTCAAATTCAAAGTTTATTTGTGTATTATAGAGATTAAGCAAAAGATAAATGAGGTGTACCTGCCCAGAACAAGACAACAATAGAAAAACATGCAAATTCAAGGTACCATATGATGTTAGTGCTTCATAAAACCATGAACCTTTGATAAATAAGTATGTTGATGCAATACTGCAACAAAGTAATTATCTATAACAACAATGAATGTTTTGTAACAACCACAATAATTATGCTTAAAAAATGCTTAGAAAAGACAAGAGAATATAGGTCGAATTTGATAGAATGATAGCAACTTGTCAAAAAACAAAGTTAGCAATGTCTAATCAGCTTTTAATGTCACTTTTTAAGGTCAATTTTCTATTGTAAGATGGTTGTAGCAATATTTTGCAACAACAAGAAGTTTCTTAGGGAGTTAGTCTAGTTTAAGTTTAGTAAGAGTTAGTAAAAGTTTCAAGGAAAGTTGTTTGAGAGTTGTTTGAGCAAATCAATCACCAAGGTGAGTAAACTAGTGCCTTTTAGGGTATATGGAGTCAACAATAGAAGCAACAGATCTTAGAGAAAAATAGAAATGATAGTGCTTGTCCAAAGAAGATGGAGTGGATGGAGGAGGTGTTGGTAACCCAAGGCCTCAAACACCCCAGTCCTTAAGAGAAAATCAGCTAGAAAGTAAGAAGACTTAGGCCCTAGCGGTTTCTCTTTCCTTAGACAAATTTAAAAGTAATATATGCAATAGAAAATTAGAGTGGGGCTACTAGAGTGCTAGTAAGTAGGGCTCTAGTAGCTACTTCTAAGCAAGATGTACTTTGATAATTTCAACAAGTGGAAGACTATAGAGAAAAATATAATAACTTTTGTTTCTCTCCTAGGGTTTTGAGAAAGAAATTTCATAATCATTAACATGAACCAAGTAAAATTTACCACAAGCATTTAACATAAACAAATTTCATATTTTCTACTTACTTCACCAAGAATAATCAAGCCAAACCCTAGTTGAAGATCCTCCACAATGAAAAATATCCAAAATACACCAAGATTTGTCTCTCCAAGAAGTTTCACACCACTTAATTTTAGCCAATAACCTTTAAAGAGGGCCAAATTTGAGCCACACACTTGTGTGATGAGAGATGATGAATATCAATGGCCTTTAATTACAATTAGATCATAAAAAGGAAGACATGGCAAAATTACATTAAAATCCAGTTTTTACATAAATGACAATAATTAAACCCTAATTTCATCTTCAAGGGTGATGTCATACCCTTATAGGGTGATGTTAGGCCCTTAAGGTGGAACGCTGGGCCTCAAGTGCAGAACGTTTGGCCTCCAAAGGCCCTGAATACTACCACATGTGCCAACTAGCACAAAACTGCCCATCATAAATGTAAACCCTAACTTTGGATGACGTCAATCTTAAAATGATGACATTATATGCTCTCAAGGGTCAATGTCCAAGTGGAAAGAAAAAAACCCCCTGGGTCTAGGTCTATCAGAGTGTCCCTGGTGCAACATCCTTCTTTCTTCCTGGTGTAAGCCTCTGGTTTCTCTTTCCCCCTGGTGGGGTGAAAACATCCATATGTTGGGATTTCAGCCCCATGGAGGTTTGACCTAATCATTCCCCCATGTGTACCTGTCCACCGGGCAAAGTCCTGCGACAACAACAAGTACACCCTCCAGGGGATCATAGCAATGTCAATCACATCTAATAATCAAATTACCCAAACATGTGCATCAAACCCCCTTTTAACCAAACAAATGCTCAAATGCATTATGCATTTTAACAAGTCAGGTTTGGAGAAGGTCTCATGATGTCCTATTGGGAAAATCCTCCTTAAGTTTGGGGTGTTTCCCAAGTGAGAACCAATCTAGGTCATGTAAGTGTGTGTAAAGTGGCTTAGAGGAAACGTTTGGGCAGAGGGTGCAATGCCATCATAAATGAAAACCCTAACTCTGGATGACGTCAAGCTCAAAATGATGACGTCATATGCTCTCAAGGGTCAATGTCCAAGTGGAAAGGAAAAAACCCCCTGGGTCTAGGTCTATCAGAGTGTCCTTGGTGCAACATCCTTCTTTCTTCCTAGTGTAAGCCTCTGGTTTCTCTTTCCCCCTGGCGGGGTCACAACATCCATCTGTTGGACTTTCAGCCCCATGGAGGTCCGACCTAATCATTCCCCCATATGTACCTATCCACCGAGAAAAGTCTTGCAACAACAACAAGTACACCCTCCAGGGGATCATAAGTCACAGGGATCATAGAAATGTCAATTACATATAATAATAAAATTACCCAAACATGTGCATCAAACCCCCTTTTACCCAAACAAATGCTCAAATGCGTTATGCAGTTTAACAAGTCAGGTTTGGAGAAGGTCTCATAAATGAAAACCCTAACTCTGGATGACATCAAACTCAAAATGATGATGTCATATGCTCTCAAGGGTCAACATCCAAGTGGAAAGGAAAAAACCCCCTAAGTCTAGGTCTATCGGAGTGCCCCTAGTGCAATGTCCTTCTTTCTTCCTAGTGTAAGCATCTGGTTTCTCTTTCCTCCTGGTGGGGTCACAACATCCATCTGTTGGGCTTTCAGCCCCATGGAGGTCTGACCTAATCATTCCCCCATATGTACCTGTCCATTGGGAAAAGTCCCGCAACAACAACAAGTACGCCCTCCAAGGGCTCATAAGTCACATGGATCATAGCAATGTCAATCACATCTAATAATCAAATTACCCAAAAATGTGCATCAAACCCCCTTTTATCCAAACAAATGCTCAAAGGCATTATGTAGTTTAAAAAGTCAATTTTGGAGAAGGTCTTAGGATGTCCTATTGGGCTATTCCTCCTTAAGTTTGGGGTGTTTCCTAGGTGATAACCAATCTAGGTCATGTAAGTGTGTGTAAAGTGGTGTAGAGGAAACGTTTGGGCAGAGGGTGCAATGATAACAGGGAAATGTAGGTCTTTCCTATGGGTGCCTCTATAGAGGGCGAGCTGCACCTTATCATGGATTCCATTGTTTCCTAGCTCATTCAATGCATTTTATTCTTATTCTTATTTCTTTTGATTTTCTTTTTTAAGAGAAAAGATGGGGACACTATCCTGGCATGGTGACTAGAGGTGAAAATGTTACCCACAAACATTTCACGGAAATGAGAAGGATGGCTCGTGATGAGACCCCCTTTCTTGTGGCTATGCCACCAAGAGCAACTACCATGGTTTGGTAACCAGAAATATGGTAGTGTCATACCGCTACATGCCCATGGTCCTAATAGGTCGACTCATGATGACACCTCACACCCACCAACTAGTACCTTGAGTTTTGATTTATCTTATGGGTTCCCTTTTCTTACTGAGAATATTTTTATTTCTTTCTCGGGAATCCCTGGATGAGGCATATCAAAGGTTTCATTTTGGATTTTAACTCTTTCCATCTACGTTTACCCTCTGGGCCATTAGCCCCTTCTTCCCACAAGGAAAGGTACAACCCTTCCTAGTGTGCCAAACCCAATGCCCGAACCAAGGTGGGGGAAGATGAGAGGAATAATAATGGAAAGTGGTAAGTATGGAGGGAATGGATGATGACCTTTCATATACCCACCCAGTGGAAACTCATCCTAAAGAGGAATCAACTTACTAGGGAATCATGTCACCCTCCTAGGTATGAGCAAGTTAAATAGCATAATTTCCAAGAAAACATTATGAAATGAAGGAGAATTCAGTGCAACATATTAAAGTTCTTCAATAATCATAGTGACACATACCATGATACCCAGACTCATTACCTCATAGAGAAAGACTTACTGCTACTTCAAGACTAGGCTGGTGGGATGGATGTTGTTGTTGTTGATAGATAGGCTGCAATGAAGCAAATATGGTCCCTCCAAGGCCATACTCAAGTCATCCGGCTCTCGACACTCCATATCTAGGACTCGTGGGCCTCGATACATGATATCCTTAGTTATCCCGAGGATAGGGGATAACAAGTCTCACAAGACCTTGGGATGCTTTCATCCAAAGTATCTGTGCAAGGAAGGAAAAGCTCCAGTTTGACAGTCTTTGGGAAGAATGTGTTCAAGAAGAAGCAAGAGTAGCTAACCGAGAAGCAGTACTATTAAGGGATGAATATCGAGCCCTAGCTGATCATGCTAAAGGAGGAAAGAAGAGGTCGCACTTCCATAAGGAGACCCATCAACATAAGGAATATCACTCCCCAAAGATATTCAACCACTCTCATAAATAATCTCACCCTCCAAGGAGATTCCAGAAGTTTCTGAAAGGTCAAAGAAGAGAAAAAAACGTCTCCTCTTATCAATTCTATCACTGTGACAAGATGAGACATATTGCTAAGAATTTTCCAGCTAGAAGAGAAGAATACAAGAAGAAAAATAACAAGAGACACCATGCCCATGCAGTCGAAGAAGATGAGCCACCCACGAAGATGACTAAAGAAGAGATTGAAGACTGTCTTATTTTCTACCCTCTCAGGATCTTTGACACCTGGAGAGGATACTTGACTCATAGACAATGGTGCCTCTAAGCACATGACAGGTCAGAGAGACAATCTATATAGACTTACAAAAAAGAACTTTCCCCAGAAAGTTACACTTGGAGATGATTACCAATACCCTATCAAAGGACCCCGATGAAGATGAAGGATGTACTATATGTATCAGGTTTGACAAAGAACTTACTTTCTATCTCAGCTTTAAATAATAAAGGCTTTGGAGTTGCATTCATAGATGGTGAATTTATTATGTGGCATAAAGTAAAGACCATACAAGATGCAATTGTCATTGGAACAAAAGAAGGTGGCTTGTATAAGTTAAAAGGTCACGCAAATGCATCTTTGACTCACTCCACTGAGATTCCGTGTGAACTTTGGCATAGAATACTAGTTCACATCAACTACAAAGCCTTACCATATGTGAGCAAGGTAGTTACAGGTCTACCAAAATTCAAGGTTGATCATGAAGGTGTGTGCAAGGGATGTGCACAAGGAAAGAACATAAAGAATCCTTTCCCGGAGAGCGACAATAAAACAAAAGGAATCTTGGATCTCATCCACTCATATGTATGTGGCCCAATGCCATCAACCTCTCTTAGTGGTTATGTATACTATGTGTCATTTATTGATGATTATTCTCGCAAGACTTGGGTTTACTTCTTGAAATCAAAAGATGAAGTGTTTGGAAAATTCAAGGAATTCAAAGCCTTGATAGAGAATCTCTCTAAAATAAAAATCAAGGTACTCAGGTTAAATAATGGAGGAGAATACACCTCAAAAGAATTTGTAAGTTTTTGCACAGATGCAGGGATTAAGAGGGAGCTCACCACTCCTTACAATCCTTAGCAAAATGGTGTAGCAGAAAGAAAGAATAGAACTATAATGGAAGCAATGAACACTATGATCCATGATCAATATCTTCCAATGCACTTATGGGTAGAAGCAACAAGAACAATAGTTTATGTCCAAAACAGATTATCCCATAGTGCACTTGGATTCAAAACCCCTGAAGAAATGTTCTTTGGAAAGAAGCCAAAAGTAAGGCATCTTAAGATATTTGGACGTCCAATGTTTGTACACATTCCGAAGGAAAGGAGAACTAAGTTGGACCCTTCAAGAAAGAAAGGAATATTTGTTGGATACTGTGAGGTCTCTAAGGCCTTCAAAATTTATATACTAGGTTACCATCATATTGATATCAACAGAGATGTAACCTTTGATGAAGATGCAACACCCAAGAAATCAAGAAGATGCCAGCTTGAAGAAGTATATGAAGAATAACCTGTAGCTCCCAGATTTGCAGAACCAGTGAGAGAAGTTACAAATACCCCTGATAAAGAGATTCCAGAAGATCGTGATATGATATAATCTCAAGAACCTCCCCAGATGACGATCTCTCAAAAAATAAATCCAGCTTGGGAAAGGGAAATTATTCAAGATGGAGAGAAGTATGGTGCCCTAGAAGGAACCATGAGAAAAATCAAGAAACCTAAGCCATTCTCCAGTTATATGGATTTGATGTGTGATCTCATAGAAAATGAACCTACTTGCTTTGAAGAAGACATTCAGAAGAAAAAATGGATAGATGCCATGATAGAAGAATACCAATCCATTATAAAGAATGATGTATGGAAAATAGTTCCCACACCGAAGAACAAAGATGTGGTATCTTCCAAATGGTTATACAAGCTAAAACATGCTGCAGATGGAAGTATTGAAAAACATAAATCAAGGTTTGTAGCTCATGGATTTTCTCAAAAGGAAGGCATTGATTATCAAGAAACGTTTTCTCCTGTGGCTAGATACACTTCTATCAGAACCATGATAGATCTTGCAGCCAAGATGAAGTGGAAGTTACACCAGATGGATGTAAAAACAACCTTCTTAAATGGTGTTATTGAATAAGAAGTGCATATAGAACAACCTCAAGGGTTTGAAGTTGAAAATAGAAAGACTAATGTCTGCAGGTTTAAGAAGGCTCTATACGGATTGAAGCAAGCTCCTAGAGCTTGGTATGGAAGAATTGATAGTTTCCTGATGAGCTTGGGCTTTACCAAGAGGAAATATGATTCTAAAATTTAATTCAAGATTATGAATGATGAGCCAGTTATATTGTTGTTGTATGTGGATGACTTATTCTAAACTGGAGAAGAAAATCTCATCATAGATTGTAAGAAGAAGCTCGCTGCATAATTTGATATGAAATACTTAGGCCTAATTCATTATTTCTTAGGTCTTGAGGTTTGGTAGAGCCCAGAGAAGATCTTCTTTAACCAAGGGAAGTATGTAGTTGAAATATTGGAGATGTTTGATATGTTGGAATGTAAAGCCATGCATATGCCCATGGAAACAAAGTTGAATCTCCTGGTTGATACTTCGCCAGAATTGGTTGATGCTACGCTATATAGACAAATCATTGGATCATTGATGTATCTAACGAATACCAGACCAGATATATGTTTTGTTGTGAACACCTTGAGTCAATATCGGGTAGAGTCCAAATGTGTTCACCTTGTTGCTGCAAAACATGTAATGAGATACCTTAAGGGTACGTTGGACTTTGGTCTCTATTATACTGGAGATCATGACTTCGGACTGATTGGTTATACTAATTCAGATTGGGCTGGAAGTGTCTCTGATAGAAAGAGCACTTCAAGATGTTGTTTCAATCTGGGGTCAGCCATGACTTCATGGAAGAGTAGGAAGAAATCCAATATTTCTCTTAGAACGACATAAGAAGAATACATTGCAACATGTTTTTATACTTGTGAAGCCATATGGCTTCAAGAGTTGTTGACAAGTCTATTCGATCTGGAGATGGAAGCCACCATGATTCTATGTGATAACCAGAGTTGCATAAAGATAATGGAGAACCTTGTGTTCCATGATAAGTCGAAGCACATAGAAATATGGTATCACTATATTTGTGACATGGTGCATAGGGGAGGTGTAAAGCTCCAATATGTTGGCACAGATGAGCAGGTTGTAGATGTATTGACCAAGCCTCTATCTTGTGTAAAGTTTGAATAATTTTGAGACGATCTTGGTATAGTTTGAAAGGACCTCCTTCGAAAGGGGGAGTGATGTTTATGATACTATGGTATCCTAACCAACAACGGGTAGCTCAGTTAGGATTTTATATCCTAGGGGACTGATCATCCCTGGACAGATACCGAAGGTCCGGTAAGGACGATCTATCAGAGTACTTGTGCATGTATATTCCAGCTGTGGTCAATAGTAGTATCTCTATTAGGATTTTTATAATCCTAGGGAATCCTTTGATTCCTGGGAAGATCCTGAAGGTTTGGTAATGACGGTTTGTCAGAGTGCAACATGGTAGCTCCGTTAGTATTTTTATATCCTAGCGAATCTTATGATTTCTAGGGAAATCCTTAGGATCTATCAGAGTAACACAAAATGTTGTTGCACCTGCCTCATTCTGTTGCTATATGATGATGATGTTGTTATCTCAGCCTCGTGCTGATGATGTTGATGATGTAATTATCTCAGCCTCGTGCTAATGATGTTGTTCCAGCCTCGAGTTGTTGATGATGATGTTGTATCAACCTCATGCTGATTGTTGTTGATGATGTATCAACCACGTGTTGTTGTTGTTGATGATGTTGTATCAATCATGTACTGATTGATGATGTTATATTAGTATTGTACTAACTGATGCTGATGCAGACAATGATGATAATGCTCCATCTCCATGCTATAAATGATAATGTTACCGATGACGAGAACAACTTCCGATGATTTATAGATGTGTTAGTCAATGTTCCAAGATGTTGATGATGTTGCTTCCCTCTCTCTCTCTCTCATGATGATGTTGTATTGTATAATACCCTTCTTTGTTAAGGAGGAGTGTTGAAATATTGTAACTGCGAAGAATATTCTATTTATTATTGAGTCATTTTCTTATAGATCAATCTTCTTTTTTGGATTGATCATGTTAGGACTTATGTATGACCAAATCCCGTTTTGTGGATTGGTCAAAACCTAATTATATCATGCTAATTGAGAATTCAACCTCTAGGGCTAAATAAAGTGGTTTTAGCCACTAAGTGAAGAAGTTGGCCCATCTTGGTGAAGAGACACAACCCTGGTGCCTCCTAGCTAGTATAAATAAGAGTGGATGATTCCTCATTCTTATACACACAAAAAGTCACTCATCTAGTATGCAAGTTTGAAGGAAGTTGTAGTTAGAAGAAGGAGAAGAGAGAGGTGCATTTTCTCAGTCTTGGATATTCTCTAGTGTTTGGTCTTTTATCTTGGCATTGTATTGGCAATCTATATTAAGGACGTTTTTGTTGGGTTTTCTCCCCAATGAGGGTTTCCTAGGATAAAGTGTTGTGTACCTTGTGATGTGTTTCTTTCAGTGATCCTTCTTATGCTATTATTGTATAGTAAATTGAAAAGAACTGAATAGCAGCTCTAAAATTTAACAATGTTGACAAAAAATACTTGTGTCCTATTTTCATGCATTCTTAGAGTGTAGATCAACTTATCAGTGTTGTAAAGATCTAGAGGAGTGTTACTTGTTTTGAGTTATATTGCATATGCTAACCATCGATTCAAAAACACTTGCAAGGGCACCTCAAAGAACACTTAACCAATAAAAATTACAAGTAGAAAAGTACATTATTGTTTGTTGTCCTAAAACAACAACAACAGACAGTTTGGAGATTGAACTTAGAGCCAAATTTCAGGTCAAAGATAGACCTGTTTTGGCAGCCTCATAGTACCTCAATTTTCTTCATGGTATCAAAGCCTTGGTGGTGAAGACTCACTGATTTCTAGAGCATTCAATGGGTAGTTTCTTGACAGTTTGTTGGAAGATTTTTGGGACAACTTATTGATAGTTTTGTTGGATATCTTGTTGGCTGATTTGTTGGACATTTTGTAGGAATATTTTGGACCTAATGGACAAACTCTTTTCACACCTGTGTTGACAGGAGTGAGGTTGATTTTGGACAACCTCTTTTCACACCTATGTTGTCAGGAGTGGGGTTGTAGTTGGAATGCCTCTTTTCACACCTGTGTTGACAGGAGTGAGGCAATACTCTTTCGCAGTTGTAGCATAAGTGTGAGTTCAATGGACAACTATGTTGGTGTCTCAGATGAGGGAAGGGGATAGGCTATCCAGAGCTAGCAACTGGTCCCCTTGGAAGACCGAGATCATATTCGTCTTGGAGGATCTTGAACTATGGGATATAGTTCAAGCTCTTATGGTGATTCCTCCTACACTTGCTCCATCACCATTGTTGGACGCAGATTTCAGGAAGAAGAACATGAAGGCGAAGAGGACTATTTGTGATGTAGTGAGGGGCCACATCATACCCCACTTGACTAGGAAAGACTATGCCTTTGAGATATGGGCCTTAGTGTGCAATATTTACTAGAGTCCCAATCAGAACCGAAAGATGGTTCTGCAGGACAAAATCAGGAGCATTTAGATGCTCAAGACAAATTCAGTCACTTCATACCTTGGCAGATTCACTCAGATTCGAGATGAGTTAGTAGAAGTCATAGAGATTGTGGATCTAGAATTTATGGTGAGGACAACTTTAAACAACTTTTCCAAACCTTGGGGTTCATTTGTATGTGGCATTGTAGCTCAAGAGGTCATGCCTACTTGGGAGAGACTTTGGGACAACTTCGTATAGGAGGAGTTGAGATGCAGCTCTGGGTCTTTAGGACAATAGTAGATATCTGAGGGTGATGAAGATATTTCTCTTTGGACAAAGGGAAAGAAGAAGGCTGGCAAGGGTGCTCAACAGGGTCCCAAGATGGGGGTCAAGCCATAGGGAGAGATTGGCAGTGGGTAGAAGAGGGATATGAGAAAAGTGAAGTGCTTTGCTTGTAAGAGGATGGGGCACTATGCTGGAAAATGTCCAAACAAGAAGAATAGGTCGGGTGGTACAACAACTACAACAAATGAGGCAGAGTTTCAGTCACAGTTTGAGAGGGAGTGTTCCTTCCTTATTTGATGCACTTCAGTTGAGACGACACCTAGAATTTGGTACATAGACAATGAGGCTTTGAGCCACATGAATGGTGTTAGAGAGAACTTCACTGACCTCAGAGATCCATAGGTCAATATGGATATTTTTATTGGTGGTGACACCATCGTTAGAGTTGTTGGGCATGGCACAATTACTTTTCAGAGGGAAAGTATGCCACCCATTTCATTTAGGGATGTGTTGTATGCCCCTGGGTTGAAGAAGAATTTGATATCAGTTTCCACCCTCCAGGATAGGGGTATTGAGGTGTCCTTCAGAGGGACAAAGGTCCTCATACACCCTAAGGGGTATCGTCTCACCTAAGGGTAGGTGATTGGAGAGAGGTATGAGAAACTATACAGATTTATTTTTCAGCCCTTGCATGCTTTGGCAATGAGTAACGATAGTAGTAGTGAGTTGTGTGAGTTGTGGCATTGAATGATGGCTCACCTTCATCATGGGGCTCTTGGAGGGCTAAGAGAGGTTGTGTCAGGAGTGCCACAATTCAGCTCAGAGAATCATGATGTGTGTAGAGGGTGTGCTCTTGGTAAGTTTACCAAGGCTTCTTTTCCCATCAGTGACAGTAGGTTAACTGGAGTACTGGATTTAGTACACAGAGATGTGTGTGGGCCCATGTCTCGAGCGTCCTTGAGTGGTTATGAGTACTATATCACATTCATAGATGACCACTCGAGGAAGACCTAAATATATTTCCTGAAGGCCGAGAGTGAGGCCTTCAAGAGGTTCCAAGAGTTCAAAGCTCTTGTGGAGAACCAAACAGGAAAGAGGATCAAGGTCTCGTGGTCAGACAATGGAGGTGAGTATGCCTCTAGGGAATTTGTATAATTTTGTACCCATGCAAGGATCATAAGAAATATTACCGTGCCTTACAACCCCTAATAGAACGAGGTTGTCGAGAGGAAGAACATAGCCATTATAGGTGCAACAATATCTATGTTTCATGATCAGACTTTGCCACTATTATTATGGGTTGAGGCGAGTACTATTGCAGTTTATCTGTAGAACACGAGTCCCCACAGTATTTTGGGGAAGAAGAATCCTGAGGAGGCCTTCACTGGTAGGAGGCCCAATGTTGAGCACATCAATATTTTTGTTTTCTTGACTTACTCTCATGTCCCCTTATAGAGGAGGAAAAAGCTAGACCCCACATCCCAACAAGGGATTCTAGTTGGGTACTTAGAGGTCTCAAAGGCCTATAAGATTTACATTCCATCACAGTGGAGAGTGGTGGTGAGAAGAGGTGTTAGATTTGAGGAGGGTATATATTTCCAGAGGTCTATCGAGTCGAGAGTCAATATTGAGGAGGATGCAGAGACACAAATTGATGTTTCAGAGGGAGCACGGCCTCAGGTGTCTAGTGCACCAGTTTTAGGGGTGACAGGGTCACCTTGCACAACTCCAGGTTCACATTTGCAGGGGGTTTAGGAAGAGGGTGCATAGGCTTCAGGATCTCAGAGTATTGGGATTAGATCTGAGGCAAAGACACTTGAGCGCAAATATCTTACTTCTCCATTGGTTACTTCAAGGAAGAGGAAACCGAGATGATTTCAACAGACTCTGAAGGAAGCCAAGGAGAATGTAGGAGAGCCCAAGAGACAGTTCAGAGAGAGAAGAGAACCAAATAGGTTTGGGTCCTACTTGACAATGATGACGAGCATCAAAGATGCAGAGCCAGAGACATTTGCGTAGGTAGTTGACCAACATGTTTGGTGAGAGGCCATGCTGGAGGAGTATGACTCCATTATGCACAATGATTTTTGGGAGGTGGTGTCGAGGATAGAGGGGAAGTCAGTTGTGACTTCTATATGGTTGTACATGACCAAGTATGCTACATATGGAAGCATAGAGAAACACAAGGCCCAGTTTGTGGCATTGGATTCTCTCAACTAGAGGGAGTTGATTTTGATGAGACATTCGCACCAGTTGCGAGATTCACTTCCATTCAGAGTATTATTTCCATAACAGCAGAGAGGAGGTGTACATTGAGAAGCCACAGGGGTTCGAGGTGTGCGAGAGAGAGTCTCATGTGTCCCTTATGAGAAAGAAACTATATGGTATGAAGCAAGCTCCCAGAGCTTGGTATTCACGCATTGACTCATATTTGCTTCAGATGGGATTTAAGAAGAACGATGAAGAAGAAAGTGTGTCCTCATCATTGGGCCAAGGAGGAGGTAGGGCACATCACTTTAGTAGATAGAGCAACAAGGAGGAAGGATGCACTTTCCTAGGCGCATTCTTCTTGGAACTTGGTCAAGGATGGAACCAGCGGGGGTTTCATCCAGGGTCGTGTTGACCAAAAATACTTGTGTCCTATTTTCATGCATGCTTAGAGTGTAGATCAACTTATCAATGTTGTAAATATATAGAGGAGTGTTACTTGTTTTGAGTTAGATTGCATGTGCTAACCACCAATTCAAAAACACTTGCAAGGGCACCTCAAAGAACACTTAACCAATAAAATTTATGAGAAAACAAGTACATAATTGTTTTCTTTCCTAAAACAACAACAACAGACAGTTTGGAGATTGAACTTAGAGACAAATTTCAGGTCAAAGATAGACCTATTTTTGTAGCCTCATAGTATCTCTGTTTTCTTGAAGAAAGAATCCACAACATTATCCTTCCAAAAGTGTGCACACATACTCCATAGAAAAAAAAGAGAGAGAAGATGACAAGTATTGATGTTTTTCACAAGTGGTGAGTTATGTTTAAACAAATGAAGTGCTAGCCTCTTTATATGAGGCAAGCCTAGAGATTTGGTCCACAATTAGCCCTAAAATCATAATAAATCCATAATACAAGTGCGATAGGTCTAAGTCGTCCCCTCAAATAGAGTCAAACAATAAATAAACATTCTAATACACCAAAATATGTCCTCTAAGGTCACACATGTGGGTGATGTTATGCTCCAGGTGGGTGTAGGAGGTCTCCAAAGGCCGCATCTTATCATCCAATGGTGCAATCAAGGTGGAAGTCATGTCTCCTCATCAAAGGTCATGTCATATTGTCAAGGACTCAAATCATCATCAAATGGTGCCCCAGTGGCAAACTAACCCCATCAAATTCCTAGTGCATGATGTCATCATTACTATGCTCATTTTCCTAGGTGAAAAGGTCATCGTCCAAGGTGGAATGAAGTAGCATCTCCTCTCCGAATGTCGTCTAATCATGTCTAAGTGAAATGTCTCCCATCGAATGCATAAGAAGCTCCGGGGTGCACTATCCAAGAGGTGGGTTTCCTGCACGTCTATTAACCAATATGACCATATCTGCAAAATGAGAGCTCATATGTCTATCGTCTAGGGTCCAAAAGGTGTGAGAGGATGTGTCTCAATGTGTCAAGTCATCAAATGCCCCAAAGCTTTGCATCACACATTCTATGTCCTGTATAAAATGCACGACGTCCTGGGTGAAATCATAGGGATGCCCTCAAAAAGACCATGTTAAGTGCACTCAAGTCAGTCATAGCCATAGAATCAAGTAAGACCAATATTCACAAGGTTCAAGAGTCCTTAGAATTTTATAAAGTAAGTCATTACTTAATACATAAACCATATGATCAAT
The DNA here is from genome assembly GCA_009831015.1 of Picea engelmannii. NCBI lineage: Eukaryota > Viridiplantae > Streptophyta > Pinopsida > Pinales > Pinaceae > Picea > Picea engelmannii. Next base: position 8,945 of record ML822562.1, on the reverse strand, counting down.
TCACATTAGATATCCCATTCAAACTTCACATTAATTCAAGACTTTACACAATTTGACAAGTTTATGTATGGGAGGACCATCACAAGACCATATTAGGTGTGTCAGTACCCATGTAGAGGGATATTTCCCAAGAAACCTATCGAAGTATAAGTATGGTGAATGAAAACATGTTGGGGCTACTTCATGGTGATGGAGTCATTAACATAAAAGGTACCATGCTTGGTCCATTTCCATGAGTGCCTTTGTAGAGAGAGTGCTTGCTACTTGAGATACTCTTTCCTCGGTTGCGTGTGTATTCCAAACCCCTTTCTTTCCTTTTGATATTTATTTTATGTATTGCAAGTCCCCTTTTTAGGTTCCAAGCACTTTATTCTTTCTTTTCTTTCTTGCTGGGATTAAGTCCTTTCATTTTGATATGCATTTAGTGCATAAGGATTAGGAGTGATCGCCTTATAGTGAGGGGGAAGAGCTCAAGCTGGCCTTTGGCTTTTAAAGTTGGCCATTCATTATCCCACGTCTCTTTTTTTCCTTTATAACTTTCTTTCTTTACTTATTTTTTTTATAGCAATTGTATCAACCTTGACATTCTATCTCTTCTTCTCATAGGAGGATGAACCACAATCCTTTTTGGTGTACATGTAATAGCCATACCAAAATTTATTACACTGCAGAAGGCCCCAAGATGGAAAGTGTTAAGTATGGGGGAATGATATGTTACCCTTATTAAATTCTCCCAATATTATTACCCGTGTTCCCTATTATAACCCAAAATATCCCTCTAAATTTTTTTCTGACATTTCACAAATTCTTGCAGTTTGACATTTATTCTGATTGCCTCAAACAATCATCACTCCAAATAAGCCTTCGCTATTATTCGTCAATCCCATCAATCAATCATTTGGTTTAACTTTACTCACAATTATAATGCCAAAGTCAGTTTTAGTCCTGCCATATTTTGCATAATATATTGTGTTTTGTTCGTGAGCGTAATCTCTTTTATTTCATATAGTTAACACCTACCAAGCACTTTCTTATTCATCAACTTTGGCTTGAGCTTATCCTAAACAATAATGCAACTTACCATTTGTGAAACTTTCCATTTGGAGCAACTCGTTTTATACCTATATCCGGTGTGTTACACAATTGAAAATAATACACCACAATGTGTATTGGTATTTATATGATAATCACAAGGCAAATAAAATACATGACGCAAATAAATTTAAAAGCTCATGAGGATTAAAGCTTTGATTTTTAGTGTAGTTCAAAGACTAATTAATTTTATTTGTTATCCTCGAGCGCCAGCTGATCAATGCCACACGTCCGTCATAGATACTATTGGAGTTAAGATAATGTTTAAACGTGTGCAAGTTTAAGCTCAAAAGTGTCTTGAACCGTTGATCAAGAGATTTCCCGACCCTTGGATCTTTCGGATGCAAGGAAGAGGATTATAGCTCGAGCATTTTTAAGGCGGAAATGCATAATGCTACGTTTCGGCTCAAGGATAGCAAAAGGCTTTTGAAGAATACCTATAATGGGAACGTTGAAGAATCCTTTGGAGTTCATGAGAAGGATGAAGGGTAACATGGATAAGCTTAAAATTTCTTTGGGAATGTTCATCACTGCCAGACGCTTGAGATATCTGGAAAGTTTGAAAGTACCACGGGTAGTTTCAAGACTTTCATACAATGTTATCACCAATACAACGATGATGATATAAAATATGATTGGTCCAATGGAAAAGATAGTGCGAGGAGCCAAACAATAAAAATATTTTCCTTCTTTGTATTTGGTGTAACTCAAGTTGT
>ML822561.1:71836-95769 GCA_009831015.1 Picea engelmannii | reverse complement strand
AAATGTCGAAATGGCTTCAACAACGATTAGTTCCCGTGGCTACCTTTTGGTCCATGTGACCACTATTTCATATGATTGCAGTCCTAAGTCTTTCACAATTTTAGGATTTTGAATGCCGAAATGCATGGACCCTTTGTCCTCAGGATTCTCGATCCTCTGAATCCCGATCTCCCGAAATGGTCTCCCTTTCGGGATTTTCCTTCGAAGACCTAGATTGTTGCCATGCGTCCCCTAGAGATGGATGGTCCTCCTCACTTCGCGGTTTCGGGAACTAAAATTCTTATGGGTTCTTTCCCTCGAAACTCTTGAAGTTTTGATTCCCGACCTCCTATATGCTGAAATGACGTCAACTGGCCCCACATCGGACTTTCCACCTTATCGGGGTTTCAGACTTCGCGGTTCTGAAATGTCTGTGCTTCCTGTCTTAAGGATTCGTGAAACGCCGAATCCTGAAATGTCGATGGCTTTCGATCTCCACCACGTGTCCCAACTGATGGACGTTCCTTGATCATTTGCAATTTCGCGAAGTCAAATGTCGATGTCCTCCTGAACCCCGAAAATCTGACATGCGAAATACCAACGGGCTCTTGATTATCGCCACCTGTCTCAACTAACGAACGGTCCTGATTCAGTCTCGGGATTTTGCGACTTGCGATTCCTCGATGTTGTAGTTTCTCTGTCAACTTAAAACCCTGGTAGCCGAAATATCGACGGGTGCTTGATCTCCGCCACGTGTCCCAACATATGGACAGTCCAGATCAAGATCAGGGTTTCCACTATGAAGTGACCCGATCTCCTATCCTCTAAACTCCCGATATCCCAAATTCTGAAGTTCCGATATCCCGACGCCTTTCGGGACCTTCACTCCGCCTGCGAGATTTTAACCCTCATGAAACTCCAGTCAGATCCTACGGATGATGGGTAACTAGGTGAGGATCCAACGGCTCATGATATCCTGAGCTTGAAACTCTGGAAACAGCCATAACCTCCTTGTTTCTCTATTAGATTGGACGGCTGGCGGGATTTCACTAATTTTCTACAAAGAATTATGACCGTTCGTCTCTTCCCTTCGACGAATTAGCAGGTTCAAATCCTTCTAAGGTCTTCCATGACTTCAATCCTTTCAAGAACCTCCTGCACACATTCCTTTCGGAAACCCTCAATCACTTCGGTGGTGAACTCCTTTAACTCCATGCACTCCTTGCAGCGACAATCCTTCAATAGCTTCTCAGGTTTCAAACCCTGGATTCAATCTTGGTATGTGCACACATTGCATGACTCTTGTGCCTAATTGCACCTTTGAGGAAATGAGAACAAGAGTTAACTTATCTGAGCCTTCAGAGATAAGACCTCTGAACCCTTTTGTCAACGCACTCCTTGCAGACAATTTCAACTGCACTCCTTGCAGGAACCCTCGCTCAGATAGAGAAACAATTGAAACTCATTCCCTAACTCTTTCTCTCTCAGATTTCAAACCTTTAACAAGAAATCATCCATACACAGCATAGAAAACAAATGTATAACAGAAAGAGTAAAATTATGAACATACCATTCAGCATACACATACAGGAAACAACTACAACGCCATGAATCTGAATTAAGACTTCTTCTATTAACTTAATCTCTATACATGGGTGTTTTTCAATTACAGTTTCTCTGTTCCAGCTCTGTATGCTCTTTTTTTCTCCCTCTTGGTAATGTTCTTCACTTCTCTACTTACTACAATCATACAATGAGGGTGTCTATATATGTTTTCCCTCCGCTCCTAAAATTGTCTAATCAAAGAATTCAAAGCTACCTACTAACATAAATGCCTTCTTAGTCCTTCAGACGAGAGCGGGTCTCTCAAGGTCTGATTACAATCTATAAGTACGCCTCTCCTTAACTATTACATTTACATTTGGCGCATCTATCTTCAAAAGTTTTTAAACAATTTATCATGTGTTTAAAATGTATTGGTGCTTGCCCCACGCTCGCTTGACATTGGCGATGCTCCTGCATCACATTGGCCCAACAGAATCCTTTGGTTAATCCACCCGATATTTAATTTAAATGTCGATTCTACCCAAGGATGGGAGGAGGGTGCTCGATTGTATGGCCGGGCATGTTTTTCGAGAAAAATGATGGTGAATTAATCGCAGGTTGTAGGCACGAAAATCGAGACGATATTTCTCATGGGCCTGGGAGTGCCAAAGTCGGATTGAGGTGTGGAGATAGTCATTTTTGGGTAATTTGATGCCAGGAATTCAATGGTGTTGTTTGTTTTCTAATATGAGAAAATCATTTGCATCTTAATTCCAGAATGAGGTATACTTATGTATTTTGCCAAATTATTTTGTTGAGTTAATAAAAAGGCCTACCTATTTGATACCAGGACCCGGAGACCTAGTCCACCGGGGACGAACTTCGTTATCAATTTTTTTTGTTCATATTTGATTCTTATGTCTCTTCATTATTGATCTTTTCCTTCTTTATGGTGCACTTTAATTTATGCTCATTTAATACAATTCTTTATAAGTCACATCGATGAAAATATCCCGGATCGTGTTGGTATGACAGTAGTCATCTTTGACTTAAATTGTTGAGTGTGAATGATTACTAGGGCCAAGCATAAGCAGGGTGAAGGAACTCTTAATACTTTCAATCCCAAAGTTGGTCGTGCATCCCAAAGGAAGAAAATGGAAGAAGAGGACAAGCATTATGAACAAGAGAAAAAATTTCATATGGTCTTTTATCGCATGTCAGAAATGGTCAAGCGAATGTATGAAGACTACAAGAAGAGGGTGAAGAAGAAAGGGAAGAAAAAGGAAGCACAATTTGATGATAATGCTTCAGTAAATCAAGGGGTTGGAGGAGACCCTCTTGAGCCTCCATGTTCACCATCAAGTTCTAGCTCTTCTTCCTCTGAGCATTCTCACCATTCTCATCATTCTAGCCATAAAGATTATTTTAAGAAACCATTATTAAAGCTTGATGTAAAATTTTATTTACCTATGTTTAATGGAGATGTTAATCCTGAAAAGATAGATAATTGGATCCGATAGGTTGAAGTATATTGTCGTTTTCAATGGATTGATGAAGAGGAAGTTAAAGTTCAATTGGATTCTCTTCGGTTGGAAGGCACCGCTCTCGTATGGTGGGAGAGAAAACTTCGAGACAAAATTAAGTGTGGAAAACTTCTTTCCTCATGGTCAGAATTTAAATCAATGATAAGGAAGCAATTTTATCCATTGGGTTATTTACATAAAGCAATGATGGAATGGAAAATTTTAAGACAAAGTAAAGGTCAAACTGTACAAATTTTCACGGAAGAATTTAGGAAGAAAGCTCTTGCATTAAACATTCCTTTGGATTCTTATGAAACTTTAATGAAGTATATTGGTGCACTTCACAGTTATATTCGTCATACTTTGCTATTTTTTAACCCCACCAGTCTTGAATAAGTTTGTGTGCAAGCCACTCACCTTGAGAACAGGGGAAAGAATGTTCAAGAAGATCCCACAAAGAAACCTTCCAATCTCCCACATAAGTAGTTTAAGAAGTTTAAAAGGAAGGACAAAAAGACCACCATTGTAAAGAGAGAAGAAGGAAAACCATCTTGCACTCATTACAAGAAAAGTGGTCACGATGATGAACATTGTTGGAAACTACATTCAGAGAAGAGACCGAAAAAGTTTGGTGGAAAAGGGAAGACAAAGACCGTTGCTACAGTACAACAAGATCTTGGTTCTAATTCAAGAGACGAAGGAAAAATCACAGCGGTTGGAGTACAAGGTAAAGATTCTCGTCATGCTAGTTCAAATTCCAATAATGAATCTCGTGATGATGAAATAAAGAGGAATGACTTATTTGATATATGAGTTGTATCTAAACACACTAAGATAGATACATTATTTGATCTAGGTTCCCAAGTAAACTTGACATCTAAAGAACTTGTCAAAAAGATGGGTCTTGAAACTAAACCACATCCAAAGCCTTATCCTCTTTGTTGGGTATGTGATAAAGCAAAACTTAATGTCACCAAGAAATGTAGGGTCAGATTTTCTATTGCTTCAAAGTTGATCGATGAAGTGGATTTGGATGTTGTATCACTTGATATATGTGGCATAGTGTTGGGGAGTCCTTATCTCTATGATAGAAAAGAAGTCTTCTTTCATCATGAGAACAACTATCACCTTACTAAGGGGGGAGTGGAATATATTGTTAGAGCCCACAGCATGAGGGTAAACACAACACTTGTTAGTGCAGGACAAATGAAGAGACTTATAAACACTAATAAGAGATATGTACTCATGGTCATAAGGGAGAAATATATTGGAACATCCGACGCTTTCCAAGGATGTGATCCTTCTCATAAGAAAGAATTAATTGAAATTGTTTCTAAGTATGATGATATTTTCGAGGAACCAGATGGATTACCTCCTAAGAGGGAAATCCAACATGAAATACATCTTCAGCAGGATTCTCATCTTCCTAATGTGAGAATGTATAGGATGTCAGTTGTAGAGATGACAGAGATCAAGAAGCAAGTACAAGGCTTATTGGATCAAGAGGTCATCAAGCCCAGCTCATCTCCTTGTGGTTCTTTGATCGTGATGGTGCCAAAGAAAGATGGCACATGGCGAATTTGTGTCGCTTCCTGAGCCTTAAATAAAATCACGATGAAAAATCGATACCCTCTTCCTCGTATAGATTATTTAGTTGATCAATTAAAGAATGTTGTTTATTTCACTAAGTTGGATTTGCGCAGTGGATACCATCAAATCAAGGTTGCATAAAAAGATGCATGGAAGACTGCCTTTAAAACCAAATAGGGATTGTTTGAGTGGTTAGTTATTCCATTTGGGCGTTGTAATGCTCCGGCAACCTTCATGTGTGTGATGAATTATGTATTCAAGCCATTTCTAGATGATTTTGTGATTGTATATTTAGACGACATTATTATTTTTAGCGGGACTTGGGATGAACATGTAAAGCAAGTGTTTGATACTTTTCAAAGGGAAAAGTTGTATGTAAAATTGTCCAAATGTGAATTTGGTAAGACTTCACTTTTGTACTTAGGTCATATTGTAGGAGGAGGACAATTGAGAATTGATCCTTCCAATATTGATGTAATTGAAAATTGGCTTGAGCCCACAAGTGTAACCAAAATACAGAGCTTCTTAGGTGCAATCCAGTATTGGAGGACATTCGTTTCAAACTTCTCCTTTATAGAAGCTCCTTTGCATGCCTTACCCAGTGTGAAGAACACTTTCCAGTGGGGAGGAAAGCAACAAAAATCTTTCAACACTTTGAAGGAAAAGATTAGTACTGCACCATTATTAGCACTGTTGAATATTCAACATCCCTTCGAGATCGAGACAGATGTCAACGGATACGCCATGGGTGTGGTATTGATGAAATATCGTAAGTCTATCTGTTACCACTCTGAAACTTTTAACCAAGTTGTTGTTAACTATACTACATATGATAAAGAGTTGTATGCATTAGTTCAAAGTATAAAGAAATGGAAGCACTACTTGTTAGGGAAGGAAACAAGCATACATGCAAATCATCAACCCTTACAGTATATCCAAGCATAGACCAAACTGCAACAATATCGATATTACAGATGGATGGGTTTTCTACAACAATTTCATTTGGTAATCAAGTACAAAAAGGGTATGAGTAACAAGGTAGTTGATATGCTTTCTAGACCTCCTATTGTTTCTTATATTATTTTGAAGAATGCTTATTTATCTCATGATAGCTATGTGGAACAATATTCCGTTGATGAATAATTTAAAGAAGTATATGAGAAGCTAACCCATGGTGCACAGGTAGAGAACTATTGTCTGGAGGGAAAACTACTCTACCATGTTGAAAAGCTATGTATTCCTACAAGTGAACGAGTCCATGTAATACGAGAATCTCACACTTCTCTTGTGTCTGGGCATTTTGGGGTAGGAAAAACTATGGCTCATTTGCAAAGGTTTTGTTAATGGCCTCAAATGAAAGCAATTGTAACTAAATATGTAAAGGGGTGTATGATGTGTTCTACTTGTAAGCCCACTAATAGAAAATTGGGTCTATGCTCACCACTACATTTTCCATCCCATCCATGTGAAAGTATCTCCATGGATTTTGTAGGGGGTTTACCAATGTCGAAAAGGGGTCATGACTATTTGTATGTTGTAGTGGATAGGTTCAGCAAAACATGTATCTTAATGACATGTAAAAATCATATCACTACTGAGAAGACTGTTAATCTCTTCTTTCACTATGTTTTGTTTCACTTTGGGTTACCCACATCCATTATCTCGGATCAAGATACTCGATTCCTTAGGGATTTTTGGACAATTTTGTGGAGAATAATGGACACCAAGTTGAAGAGGAGAATTGCTTTCCATCCACATACTGACGGACATATAGAGTTTGTTAATCGAACAGTGGTAATTTTTCTTCGAGGCTACTACAGCAGGCATCCCAAGTTGGGATGAATAGATACCCTATGTACATCATGCTTCCAACCGAGCCTTACATTCCTCCACTTAGTGTTCTCCTTTTGAGACATGTTTTGGGTATTTACCTAAGGTTCCTTTGGACTTGATGTATGGGAGAGATGTCGATTCAAGTGAAGAAAGAGATGAAGACAGAGGCTGCAAGTTCATCCAGAGGATCCAGTAGGTACATCAAGTAGTCAGGGAACAGTTAGAGAAAATTCTAGCATAGTATAAAGATCGGCATGAAAAAAACAGGGTCGATAATCAGTTCCAGGTTGGAGACCAGGTATGGCTTCACATCAACAAGGAAATATTGAAGCATGAAGGAAAGAAACTCAAGCCCATCCATTATGGACCCTTCATTATTTTGGAGAAAAGTGGTACCAATTCTTTTCGTCTAGATCTTCCACCGTATATGCAGATCTACTCAGTTGTAAATGTGGAGAAAGTGAAACTTTTTGAGCCTCCCATGATCATGGATCAAGATGAGAAAGTTTCAATACCTTCAGTTGATGATTTTTCTCCTGATTACTTGGATGATTTAAAGGAATATATCATCCTAGACAGAAGGATGAGGACTTCACGTAGGGGTGATGTTGATTATCTTCAAGTGGGATTAAAGGGCACACATCCAAGCAAGGCAAAGTGGATTGAGAAGGACAAGGTGAGGGAACTTTTCCCTCACTTATATGTTGATTAATGAAATATTTTGGTGGTTCAAAAATCTCTCAGTGGGAAGGTGTGCTCCAAAAAGGATCCAGAGAAGACTAAGGAAAACTCATAATTCGAAGAAGCAACTCAAGAAGCTTAGAATGGACTTAGCAAACACAGAAAGGAAAAAAATTCAAAGTCCTCAAAACTTAGTAAAATTGGCATCATCATGAATATCACGTCGCAAGATTTCCAATGGAATAGACGGATTGTCAAATGGAGTTACGAATCAAAATCTATTTGCAGTCAAAGTTTTGGTCAACCTAGCCTAGTCAGCAGGGATGAGTTAGCATCCATAGTGTTGACGTCAGCATCCATACAGTGTATGAGAAACACGTAGAGGGGACACATGCCATGCTGACATAAACATGACATCATCATGGTGATGTGGCAGCACCAGAGGCTGCCACGTGTCACTCATTTTTGTCATTTTCCGGCCAACATGTGGACCAATGAGGAAGTACCACATGGTAGTCCATACAACCACATGGAAGACCATACATGACATGGCAGGTAACATGGCAAGGTGACTGAGCAAGTGGATGGAGTGGGTCAATGGTTGGTTGCCACGTGGACCTATCATGGGCTGCCACGTGGCAGTGGAAAGATGCCCAATGAGGGCTCGAAACCAAATTTTCAAAAATAAAAAAGGCCCACTAAATATGGCGGAGGTCCCGCCAAATCTAGTGGCCAAACTTATGATTTCAAAAAATCTAAACAACAACTCCAATTTTGGTGGAGATTCCAAACCACATATATATTTTTATAACTATAAGCCCAAAAGGGGAGGCCCGCGGACTCGACCCCGAGACCTCACGCTATCCAAACTCCTTACAATAGCATCCGCCAACCATTGGGCCAATGGACTCTATTGGCTAATCCACCCGACATTTAATTTAAATATTGATTCTGCCCATGGATGGGAGGAGGGAGCTCAATTGCATAGACGGGGACATTTTTTGAGACAAAGTACAGTGAATTAATTACAGATTGCAGGCAAGGAAACCGAGACAAGATTTCTCATGGGCTTGGAAGTGCCAGAGTCAGATTGAGGCATGGAGACATTCATTTTTGGGTAATTCGATGCCACAAATTCAATGGTGTTGTCTTTTTTCTGATGTGAGTAAATCTTATGCAACTTAATTCCAGAATAATGTATACTTATGTATTTTTCCAAATTATTTTGTTGAGTTAATAAAAAGGCCTACCCATTTGAGAGTAGGACCCGGAGACATAGTCCACCAGGGACGAACTCCTTTATCAAGTTTTTGTGTTCAGATTTGATGCTTATGTCTCCTCATTATTGAGCTTTTACTTCTTTATGGTGCACTTTAATTTATGCTCATTTAATACAATTATTTATAATTCATTTCGATGAAAAAATCCTGGATCACCAGAGGATCTATTCGCCACATGGTATAAAACAGATAAGCAATTTAAATATTGGGTCAAAGGTCAATATCCAAATACCAATCTAAGAAGACCATACCAGTATATGGTAGCCATGTTGTGTAGGTTATATGGGGAACTAGATGAAACACAATTTCCTTTGTCTTATCTGCCATTAATTTATTTATGTATAGATGTAGGTGTTGTTATAGTAAGATTTTCCTCACCCCATGCAAACTTGCTCAGACGGCCTTTTTTTTTTCCCTATGCAGACTTGAAGTCCCTTTTTGCAGTTCTCAGAGCTAAAAATTGTATTTTTCCACATATATGCACCCTAACAACTATACAGCATGTGTATATGTAGGTTGCACCATTACATCCCGCGTACATCGGGTTTTGTGCCCAAAATCAAAAAATGGTGTCAAGTTTCCATGTCACATCACGAGATCCATGATCCTTGACCTTCCATATACTGGAAACGTTCTGACTCGGCCCTTCAGTTCCATTTGAAGGCTATAAATGGGCCATATCCAAGATGTGGAGAAAGAGAGAATAATTCAACTTTGAGAGCAAAGTTACTCTAGAGAAATTATTCACTTCATATTGAGTCTACATCCCTTTGTCCTTTTAAGTGTGAACACATTGTTTATCCCCCAAGATCTTCCCTATTTGATGGAGAACCTCATTGTCTCTCTTATATGAGTTTTTCGTTGGTGGAGGATTGAAGTGGTGGAGGCCCAGCTCGAAGGGACTTAGTTTCTCAGTTTTGAATGTGTTGACACGGAAGTTTGTTATTCATACACCTATGTTGATTACATTTTAATAGAAATACTCTTTCTCGTCCAATTAATGTCTTGAAAATATTTGAATTGTTATTCCATGGGCGTATTTGTTATGAATATTGATGGATTACACTATTGTATGTGCTAACTTTATATATTATCACCATATGCTTGCGTATCTTGGTTGTTGAGGACAAGTTGCAGGTGTATTTCTTTGAGTTGAGTGCTCAATGGTCGACTTCATCAAACATTTGGACGAGGTAGGCTATTTATCTTGTCTTGTTAGAATATTTTTTTATATAGCATACTTGAGATTAGAGTTGATTTCTGCAGTCATTTCCATTTTTTGTGGTTTACCCCATGCCATAGAGTGATTTTCCTCGTAACAGAATTGGCTACCATACTGGGGAATGAATCTTATTTTCGGGTTTTGGAGTGTTTTTATCCTTTGATTGCTCTCGTTTATCTTGTGTTTCTTTTCATATGATTGCTTGACAACCTCTTTTTATTTTGAGTATGATTTTCTTGGCCTTATCCTTAACCTGGCAGTGTTTTAATACATATACACAGTTTTTTCCCTGATAGTCGCGTACATACGCAAGTTGTCATTTTGTAGGAAGCGTATATACGCATTTTTCTCCTGAACAGTCATGTATATCATCCTTTTTTTCTTGATTTCTGACTTTGATGTTTGTTGGGTAAGTTTTGATGGTTGTTGAGTCTTCTTAGGTCTTTGTTATGACTGCTAAGTACTTACAGAGTGGTAGGAAACCTTTCTTTGGTTGAATTTTCGGGAGGTTTTTTCTTTCTCATCATCATTTTCATTGATTTTCCTTGCATATTGGGTTGGGTTTTTGCTTCTTGATATTCTACTTGGTTTGTCTTTGTTTACATACAGTAGGGTCTTTATATCAAGTTGTTGTTCAGTCCTTGTATTTTCATTCTTTTATATTGAAAATACAAAAAAATACATTTTGCATTGTTGGCATTTGATATTATGGGTTCTTATCATTGATATTAGTACATGTATGGAAATATTGCATCTTATTTGAAATTGCAGAATTGAATTGAAAGTTGCATTTTGAAAATCTTATCATTTATTGAGAATTGAATTTAGGACTTTGCATTATATTCATATTCATTTATTTTACTTGTTGAGTCATAACCTCATCAGTTTCACGACCGCACCTTTTAAGTAAGAAAAGCCACTAAAAGTAACGTTGAAAAATTTTAAATTGATTAGAAACGATTTATTTGTCAGGGTGCACAAACTAGCTTAATATTTAGAGCCTTGGAATAGGATTTTGTGAGTAAACTTCTCCAAGGCTATTAAACTCAACATATGTGTCTGACTAAGGGAGTGGTGAAATTCATTGTATAATTGGTGATGTAAGGAGGCTCCGCTCACGTCGGAGTTAAGCACGAGGTTGCACAAAGTTGGTTGAGGATATATCCTTCCAATACCTTTTTAGCGTCAGAGATATTCCTGAGGATCTATTCATATATGGGGGTCTTTCTAGTACCTTTACCTCTATGAGAGGTGGTGCTTTCGATATTTTGGGCTTTGTTACCCTACCCATATGGTGGAGATGACTTACGATTGTTCGCTTGTGCATTGGTTATACCATGGTCACTTAGTTGCTTGACATAGGTAGCCACATAGGTTACTTGCAGGGGTTATTCTATAGGTACCCTGGGTCAGATAAGGGTCAGACAGCACACATCCTTTATGGAGAATTACCTCTCCGGGGGAATCTGACCGACTGGTTGTTAATCCCATGAGAGCCCTTATAACTGATTATGATACCTCTGATCTTTTCAAGGGAGTCTCAGGCCCCTCTTGGGAGAGGAATACCTACTTTAGGGAGGGAGGCCCCTTTCAGCCACTTTATCTTATTTGTGTGCATATTGGCCTTTTGCTTGTTTTTGTGTGCTCTCTGATTATTAGATGGCCTTAGGAATTTATATTACATCGTGAGTTTTCATTATTATAAATAGTGGAGCCCCAGTGACTCCCTCAATTAGTGTGACACAACCCATGGTATTTTCTCATTCCATGGGGATGAATCCCTTTGTATTTCTTAGTGGTACGTTGAATCACAACACTCAGTCAATGCCTTGGGTCTCTAATCATATTTCTCTTAGTATGTCAAAAATGTCTTCGCACTTACCAGAATTCAGATGTAGACAGCAGGTATATCTTCAATACAAGGAAGGAGCCAATAGCTTCATTCAGGCCTGATAATCTAGCCAAATGTTATCACCTAGAGGTCGGAAACAAAAAATTAGACGGTCAGCTCCTTAGCGAGTTGGATCTTACCCCGAAGGATTTGTTCCCCAGTTGGTATAAAACAGATAAGAAATTTAAATATTGGTTCAAAGTTCAATATCCAACTACCAATCTAAGAAGACCATACCAGTATATGGTATCCATGTTGTGCAGGTTATATGGGGAACCAGACGCAACACAATTTCCTTTGTCTTATCTGCCATTAATTTATTTATGTACAGAGGTATGTTCCTCATTCAATTGGGCAAATATATTGTCCGAGAATATTAAAAATGCAATTTGATTTGTTACATGAGCACAACCAGGAAGCTTCCTCGGTTTTCATATGGCTTCATATCTCTTAGATATAATGTGCATAGCCCACAAATACCCGAACATGGGATGGATTTGGTTACCCGTTGATGCGGCCATCCATATCTACTGCAAAATACTCTAGGAGCACAAGTATCAAGCAGACTACCAAAGGATCTGTGAGCAATTACTCACACCATTGTATGAATTCATTTTTTCACCTCCCCACCTTGTATGACCGACAAGTCCATAGCAGTTATAAGGAGAATTAGGGATTGGTATCTAATGGAGCATGGCACATATATGAGGATATATGGTGCAATGAAGCTTCCTCATCTACTTCCTAGTTTTTTACCAGATAAACTTGTACTTCAGGAAGGTACCATATCATACAATTACATGGAGTCGGAGTAATATTGTATAGATTGAATAAAGATATATGGCATCCATTACCTCTTTTCATTGTGAACTATTTATTTGAAAACACAAAACAGGCCCAGACAGAAGTAGACATCTTTCTCTCCTATCATTTTGGAGAAGAATGATTCAGAAGACATGATCCCAAGAATATTTTCAAAGAGAATATCCATAGCATGAGAATCCCTTATGAATACACCATTGAGTTGTGGGAAGAAGAAGGAGTACATCGGAACACCAAAACATATGATGAGGTTATTTTCAATAGGTGAGGTCAACCGAGAGGTAGGATTGTGGATGAAGAAGATGCAAGAGAGACAGCTAGAAAAGATGCAGAAAGAGATGAAGTTGAGAGATCTTCCCCCATATCCCTCTCGACACATTCGAGCTCTGCAGAAGAAGAATAACAAGAAGCACCTACCGAGAAAAAGAGGAGGGACAAAGAGAAAGTATTAAAGAATAAAAATGATGCTAAAAAGAAGCAAAAGTTGGAAGCGGACAAATAAAAATTCATTGCAGAAAATGAAGAAAAATAAAAATCGGAAGTCGAAGCAAAATTTATTGCTAAAAAGGAAAAGGACTCAGTTTAATCATCAAGGATAATAACAGAATTAGCAACAAAATAAGCATCATATAAAGTTGTTGAATAAGAAAGGTAGAAGAACAAAGCAGAGGATAAATAAGGAGACACACTCCCAATGGACTTGGATGTCCCTGAAACATCCACAACAGGTACATAAGAAAAACAACAAGTAGTGTGTTAGGTATCGGGCCATGGGAACCTTTTCGATCAACAAAGATAGTAGACATATGAAGCTTTATGTATGATACAAAAACAAATCGGATTGTACAAGAAAGGGTTAACTTATTATTTTAGGGGCTAAATCCTACTCATGGGCTAATTTTCCATGGTTTTCCCAAAAAAAGATTTGTTATTCTAAAAATGATTCGCCCAAATTTTATAGGACAAAATTATTTTAACTTAAAAATCGCCAAAATTTTATACAAACTATACAAAATCCTTATAAATTTGAATGTTTTTACAAAAAATCGCCAAACATTTATAGTTGGCATATGAAGGATTAGTAAGATTCGCCAAGATTTCTACATTTAAAAATAAATGTAGAAAGTCTAAGAAGGTTCCAACAAGAGAGGGAGCTCCTCTATCAGTAGTAACTGAGGTGTCGGTCACAGAAGATGTCAGGGAAAACATTGTGGCGATAGCAAGAGAAGGATTTCCATTCATGGATGCAACTGTATATAATATGCAAAGGTTGTTCCAAGAGAACGAGGAGAAATAATTGAAGATCAAAGAGTTAGAGGAGAAACTCCAGCAAGTAAGAATAGATGAGAGGAGTCTTCTCAATTTTAAAGCCAGCACAAGAAAAGTGAGAAATGAACTGGAAGATGTGATCATTGATATGTACGCCAACATACATATTTTTCAAAACGTAGCTGCAACAGTGATTGAACAAAACAACAATATACAAATGAATATGACGCAATACAACACCATCTGGGAAGGCATAGTTGATATTGATACTTGGATAGCATAAAATATCGATGCACCTACTGAATTATACAAACTCTCAAAATAAAAAAGGAAAAAAGATTTGTATGCGCTAGATCATTACCAACAAGTATGGAAACGAGCAAACAAAGAAGTGACCAAAGCAATAGGGATTTTCTCTAGAACTCACAAAGTTGCTCAAGAGTTGATAAGACATGGTCGGCTCCCAATGCTAGATGAATTGGGGAAGAGATTAGTCATGGAGGAATTAGTGAATGCAGTTCAAGAAAGTACAAGTTGGAGAAGACAAGTATTTGAAACATAAAATTTCATCTCAACCGATCTTATTGATCAACATTTGATCGAGCCAACAAAACTCCATACTATGATACAAGCTTACATGAAAAAATTGGAAAAAGAGATGAGCACCTTGGATGATAGTGTGGTCATGATTGAAGCAATGTTGGAGCAGCTATATTACAGAAGGATTGAGGCATTGTATAACCAACTTGAAGTTTGGACAGCCTATCTCCATAGAAAAAGATCATAGGAAAAGGACAAATCATTGTCTTATTTTTCGTCATTTTCCTAATTATCTCAAATTTCGTCATTTTGTGTCACTTTCCATAAGAGAAAGAATGTGAATACACTTGTAACTTCTACTTCAAGAAGAAGGTGAAAATACAAATAGGAGTTACCATTATGTGTATAAAGTAGATTAGAAACTCTAAAATAAGGACTTTTAAAATAAGAACTTATACCGTGTTAATGAATATTGAGAAGCCCTCAGGGCCAATACTTTTAGAAGGAATTTTGTGTAGAAAATGATCGAAGATTTGAACTACTTCAAGTGAGGATGTTTGTAGTTTATATGGAATGTAAGAATGTGTTGTTTACTATAGACTAATTATTATGCAATCTTAATTACATTTGTGCAGTATTTGGTATTTCTTCGAATATTTCCATGCCTTGAGTTTCGTGAGTTGTTACAGTATATGTTAATGTAATATGGACTAATCTGATTATATACTTACATGTGTGATTGGTTCCAATCTTTATATTTTCATACAACTAATTGTGTTAAAGTAGTTTTAATATTTGGTTGCATTATAACTCACCGGTTACTCATGTTTCCCTCCTAGATAGGATAGGTTAGCATAGATTAGCGATAGGTTAGTATATATTAGGATAGCTTAGTTGTTTGTATTTTACATACATGGTATTCATATACATATTGGCATTGAATCCCATCTCACATCGGTACTATTGGGTCGCAAAAATACGACACTTTATTCATCTTTCATATACCATTTGTCGCCTTTATTTCCATTTCATTCTTCCATAAAACCATAATTATCATCACTTTCATAAAAACATATGGGTTTACATTTCCATTTTCCAAATTAACTTTTTTGAGTATTTTTAAGAGAATTTGTGATTAAATATTAGAAAATTAACATATTTTCATTATATCTCAAAGTTGGATGAGTTTTTTGATGACTACAGGCATATTTGAAGATTTTCACAAAGTCAAAAATCACCACCTAACTTTAAATTCGAATTTTATCTTCTTTGAAGATGTGGAGATAATCATTCAAGCTCACTTCAAGGAGAAGATCATGGAGATATAATATCTTATCCAAGATATTTGTGGAGGATTTGAAGGGATAGGTTGAGATAAAAGTGGATTTGTAATTATGAGTCTCTTATCCTCATTTATGTATAAATAAGAGGGTTCTCTCCTCATTTCAAGAAGGAGGCCTCTCTCTAGAATAAAGAATAGAATAATAGAGTGATTGAGCTTTGATTCATAGTCTTGTAGTTTTGAGATAGTGATTTTCATTATTTGTCATGTATTGGATAGTTTTAATGCAAGATTTTACTTTCTCATAGTGGTTTGTCGTTTACCTTTTTGTCGTGTGTGGTTGTAAATGTTTTTAAAATGCTTTCATTAGATTTAATTTACGCACTTTCATGTTTTCATAGATTAATTCTAGATTTCATGATTTCATAGTTAGATTAAGTTTTTTCTTTCATAGTTAGATTATGTCTCATTTGATTTCGTAGATTCAGTTTTAGTCTCAAGTTTATGTAGCATTCGGATAGTTTCCTTTCATAGATTAGTTGCATATTTTGTGCTTTCTTAGATTTAGATTCAACGACAATAGTTTAACATGTTTCTTTTCAATCATTAGCATAGATTAGAAATCCTCTTACCCTACATATACTTTGTGTACATCTCATAATATTACGACTCTGGATTGATAATTTATGTCGCAATTACTATAATATAATTTACTCGAAATTTTTGGCGCCGTTGTCGGGGAGGTATTAAAAGGGTTAGAGTTGGATTTTATTTTTCAGTTGTGTGCAATTGATTTTATTTTATGCAAAAGTGTGTTTTTATTTATACAAATTTAGTTTTTATTTTTTATGAGCTAATTGTGCGAACAGATAACCTGGTGACAGCAAGGTCTCAGTAACGCAAGGAGTTCAAGTTTGGCGTGTTTTATTTTTACAAATAGTTTTAATTTCTTAGTTTTAAATCTTTGATGATTAATCAAACTCCTTTTTTGATATGGTTTAACAATGAGTTTAATCTTGGAACAACTCACTCAGATCCTAGCAAAAGTTGGGATCTCCTCTTCTCTAGAAGAGGAGATCTTGACAGCAGCCGAAAACATAATTACTCCTCCAACAACAAACGATGAATCAACATATAAAGCACTCTGCACATATGATGACGAACAATTATGTGAGAAGGAGATCGAGGAGGATAATGAGGAGTTGCGACATGATCTAAGGAGTGAAAATTATTCCTACGAAAGCATTATCAAACGATGGTTTCAAGCAGATACCAGGTTAGATCCATTCAATTTTTCTAATTATTTTGTTAATTTACAATTTCAACCATCAATTTCGCACGTTTACGTCTATTTTCGATTATCGTTTGAGAAATTCACAATGAACATATTCTTATTATTGTTGCGCTTATGGCTACACTGGAAGTTTGATTACACGTAATTGCTTTCTAAATTCCAATTAGAGTAGAGTAGAGTAGGTAGGTTAGTTTTCAATAAGTATGCTCTCCTTTGCGCTTCGTGCGACCTTGAGGATCAGAAAGTAGGATGTCTCTAACGACTAATGATATAAAAATGCTTCAATTTTAGCGTTTGAGTCTCCATTTGCTAATAAATCTATTATCTTTAATTTTATTTGAATTTGTCTTCTTTTAAATTTAAGAATAAAGAAATTAAAAAAATTGATAAAACACCAAAATGTTTAGGACTCTTTTAATTTTAAATTTATAGAAATAAAAATAAAAACATATATATAAATACAAAAATAAAAAATAAAAAAAAATAATAACATAAAACTAAAAACAATGAAATAAACATAACCATCCTTAGTTTTAAATGCATAGAAACCACGGAATAAAATGGAACAAAATAAATGTCCACATCGCATTCGCCAGCAAGTCTTTAAGCTCGGTTACAGGCAATCACATTGAAGCATAACGCATTTTTGTCCACCGAAGAAAGGAAAGTGTGGTGGGTAAGGTGACCATTTCGCTCCTTTGCCCTCAGCTTGTAGCCTGGAACTAACCCATCCCGTTCATTCACTCGGTGGACCACCAAAAAGGTATCCAAGAGAAGAACCACGACCAGGGGCAGCATGAAATTTGGTTGATGGTCGATCCGTTTAAATTTTCCACAGTTCTGTCCTTCAGCATGGAAATAATTTTTCCATTAAAACTTATGTAAATGAAAACAGTTATGGAGACACTACCTTCGGCTATTTTTGTAATAGCAAGTGCATTGATCACCCAACTTCCTCATTTTGTTTCCTGTGGTATGTGGTGGACTCCAATTCGGATACTAGTAAGGCCAAACAACTAGCCCATGCCTTCCATGCATTTCCCAGAGGCCAAGTTATGCTCGTTAGTTGAAGTCTGTCATCGGAAAACATAAAGGAAACATGCGCTGCCAACGTTAGATGTACAGATCTGTCGAAGGCCAAGGACCAAAGTGACTAGATTCTTCGAAAACTCTTTCAATCGCTTAACAACTCTGCCAAGGCGCGCCATGCTAGCTCACCCACTTGTTGTCTCCGCTACAGATCACAAGTCTCCAAACATGTGACTATTGTTAACCAACGCAGCGAAAATAGACAGGCAGGTAAGTTTCAAATTATTATTTTCGGGATCCTCTCCGATCTCATGATTATCGCACGCACTGGCAGGGGGAAGTTATGATCTCTTAAATGGCTAAAATCACTCTCCTACCACACCATGTCGTTCTGCATCTACCACTCTGCGTTTTTGAAGCATGAGAGGAATCGTAACCAATCAAGTCTGTTGTCATAATGATTTCACGGGTATAGTTGGAGTTTCCTCGGCCAGATCTCGGATTGTTACGATCTATCAAACCAAAAAAGATATATATATTCTGTGTCTGGAGGATGAAATGATCGTGTTGTTGCATATTCTTTGGCTATTTTTCAAGGGATAGAGAGTGTTCATTCTTTGACAAAGATGCACTTGTGTAAGCTTTTATCCTTCTCATGTTGGGAGGCATGAGGTGCATGCCCTTTGTGTCAAATTTGGGATATTCTGGGGCCAGCCATTAAAGGCCCTCCCTGGAATTTCCTGGAGATTCTTGATGGGCACTTCTCCACGGGATGTATTTCTCATTATGGACACGGTAGTAGTGTGGTGTGGGTACCCTACACCAGAAATTATACTTGCAACAACTGCACGGTTTTCTTCCAAGAAAATCATCGTCTTCGATGCTTGTAAAGTGTGCAGATGCAAAGTGCAAAGACCTGTGTGGGAATGGGAATTAGAGTGGGAGGTATTTCAAAAGCATCCATAACTACTCATGGACTTGTCTAGACTACGTGATTAAGTATGGCATGGGAGCCACGGTCGGACAACCATTGTCTGAAACCTGCTCATCAAAGCAAAGATGGATCCATGGCTCCAGGGTAAGCGATATATGAAGTCATATCTCTGTTGATAATAGTTCAATGAGATGGAAGTCTGCATCTATTGATGACTAGAGTCAATATCAAATCTTTCCCCAATCGGTGGGTGGGATCGTCCGACCAAAATTTTTGCAAGAATTTCCTGGGCCAAGGCCTAGGTATTTCAGTCGATGAGGCCGCACCCTTTGGTTTTCCTGACGGTGTTTTTTTTTAGAATACTCGTGAACATGCACACATACAAACAAAACCTATGAAGTTATCGATGCTATGAAAACCTCTGTATTCAAGCTACCATTTATCGAATTGATATGAGTTCCTTGTTTATCTATTTTATATGCTATTATTAATAATCTTTTGTGCAGATTCCAAAGACAATTTCTGTCAGACACAACCGGATTGCCAAATTACCAGATTTC
The DNA here is from genome assembly GCA_009831015.1 of Picea engelmannii. Taxonomy (NCBI): domain Eukaryota; kingdom Viridiplantae; phylum Streptophyta; class Pinopsida; order Pinales; family Pinaceae; genus Picea; species Picea engelmannii. The sequence continues at coordinate 76,495 of ML822561.1, read as the reverse complement.
AAGGGAAAAATAATTTGCATGCAAGTGAAAAGAGATTGCATCTCCACCATATCATCATTTGCGCTCCACGAATTTACAACATAAGCCAACAAAGGGATCCTGATGATTGAATATCGAGGGAAATGTAACATCTGTATAATGTAGTAGACCTTGGAACAATGATCGATGTAGAAGTTATTTTGTTGCAGAGTTGTGGGGTTGCCATCACAGGGTCGAGCACCTTTGCGCTAGCCGAGGTTTGATACAAAGTTATTTTGGCAAAAATTGGGTATTTGATTCCAGTTTCTAGATCCTCTACTCACCCCCTTTGTGCTAAAAAAAATGAGTGGTGTCCTGGTTCGACCCCCACCATCGGGGTTTATCTCGAATTTCTCCCTTCATTCCACAAAAAAAGGGCATGAGTTTGTTAAATTTTTCTCTAATGGACAGACTACAATAATAAAGTAGAATCAACCATGATTAGTCTTCCTTAAGTTGGTTGTTTGATTTTCGGCATTATAAATTCTTGCACTCAGCATTGAGAATCCGATAGGAACTAGGATCTCCTGTTTTATATGTCCGTTGATTGATAAAATGGCATGAGGTTCAAGTCATTGATAGGTACACAAATTTATGAAATTTTAAAGGCATTAAAAGCAATTTTATTTAATTTGCTTTTAAAGTTTTTAAAAAAAATCATAGAAAACAATATATAGGTTAAAAATAATAATAATAATAATAATAACAAAAACAAAAACATAATAAAAATAAATTTTAGGTGAAACCCAATAAAATAAAAAATAAAAAATAAAAATAAAAATTACAAAAATAAAAACAAATTATAAAAATAAAAACAACAAAGACAAAAAAATTGCAAATGGACATTCTCTAATTCCTGAAAACAATATGCTTAACATTAATTTGTTTTTCTTGAAGTCACTTTGACAGAAATCGGCAGAAGAATCAAGCGCGCAACAGGTAAAATGCATTTTTATTTTTATTTTTGTATCCCTTTAATTTTCCGCATTTGTATTGAATCTCGCATTTTCTGTTTTACGATGATCTCACAAATTTTATTGCAGGGTTAGTACTAAGTTTGATTGCAGGAATGAAGACGCTCTCATTCCATTCCACAGTGATTCTCAAGAATCGCAAAACTCTTCAGAAAAGCATTCTTTATTAAAATCTTGAAGGAGCTAAATTTTTCATCACACAKGTCATGACRTTTGTTGCTACACCGCCATCTTTCAGAAAACCAATTACGCCATGACATGATCATTTACCTTTCTCCTTCCAAGTTTCTTCGTCATCCATGTCGTGAAGTCCATTTTTCATCGCCTTATCCTTCATGACTTCATACGCGCCTACCTTTCCGAGTCGTATACATCTCTTTATCTTTTTCCATTCATTTTGCCTTGCAAATAAAACCATTTAGTTCCCTTTTTGATGACTACATTACCCTGCTTTCTTTTTCATACACATTGTTGCTACCGAGGCCTTTTCATCTATAGTCCTACCAATCATTTTGTAAAAACTCGTGTTGACTGATGTGGGATTCCTTAAGTCCCACCTTTCAACAAGTCTTGCCCCATCAACCTCAGCACCTTATCTGGAATATAAACTAGAGTTCCTTTTGAGTACCTAGAGGCTTGCATGCCTTAATGGCAAGTTCTCTCGCTGAAAATCATGGGAATACATCAATGTCCCTTGATCATCAGATCTTCCAAGTGGATCGACATCAGTTCATTCATTCGCCCTTCGCAAGATGTACTTGAGTACCTTGGCACTCATTGACATCAATGGTGAGTTTGCCTCGCATTGGTTAACGACATTCATCAATGGTCGGTAATCCAATGATTTCTCTTCATGCTCGACATCGACACATCCGTTCACATGATTAGAATTGTACCATCGTGTTTAGAAGCGGGTGACAACTATACACTTTTTCATGACTCCATCAGCAGTTGCAATAGTATTTTTCCAGCCATATGAGAGTACCAAAGTTCCACTTCCATAGTTCCTCTTTTCCATGATTCACCAACAGCGGTTCAGATTCCTCCACTTCATATTCTCTGATCCAGCAGTTCTAGCAGTCGCAGCTATAGTAGCATTCACCTTTCACATGATCATACAACAGTGACATCTTGCATGCTCCAGCAACCACATCGTCCTTATTCTTATTGCATAGTTCATCAACTTTTTGGGTAAGTGGAGGTATGTTCTTTTCTAATCTTTAATGATGCAATTCCTTAAGTGCTAAAAATAGATAAATTTGGAAAATTTCCTTACCTTAGTCTTCTCCTTTTCCTACACATACCACATATTCAGTTGGGGGGGGGGGATTCATTTCATAATTCCATTTACATATTCATGATTTCATTTTCCATTTACCAACATGTTTTTCCCAAACTGTGCCTCGTTGCATTTTGATTCAAAAAAATATTTCTATATATATTGGCATGATTCAAATATGAAGAAAAAAAAGGGCTTTCTAAGTACATTGATGACTTCTCATTTCCAATACATGCATGTTTCTAATGTTATGACTTGCAGCAAGAAAATAAGTAAAACGAACAAATGTTGTTAACACAAGAACCAACATTTGTCATATTGATGGTTGTCACACAAGAACCAACCATAAGAAATATTAGCTGCCACTCGTGTATCTCATCATGAAATTATTTATTATTACACATCATCATCATGTAAAGCCACAACTAAGATGTCAAAAGCCTAAAGAGAATTCATGCAAAATTGCATGAGGACATGCAACAAGTTCAGTTGGGGGGAATGTTGGGTTGCAAAAATATGACACTTTATTCATCTTTCATATACCATTTGTCGCCTTTATTTCCATTTCATTCTTCCATAAAACCATAATTATCATCACTTTCATAAAAAAACATATGGGTTTACATTTCCATTTTCCAAATTATTTATTTTGAGTATTTTTAAGAGAATTTGTGACTAAATATTAGAAAATTAACATATTTTCATTATATCTCAAAGTTGGATGAGTTTTGTGATGACTACAGGCATATTTGAAGATTTTCAAAAAGTCAAAAATCACCACCTAACTTCAAATTCGAATTTTATCTTCTTTGAAGATGTGGAGATAATCATTCAAGCTCACTTCAAGGAGAAGATCATGGAGATAGAATATCTTATCCAAGATATTTGTGGAGGATTTGAAGGAATAGGTTGAGAGAAAAGTGGATCTGTAATTATGAGTCTCTTATCTTCATTTATGTATAAATAAGAGGGTTCCTCCTCATTTCAAGAAGGAGGCCTCTCTCTAGAATAGAGAATAGAAGAATAGAGTGATTGAGCTTTGATTCATAGTCTTGTAGTTTTGAGATAGTGATTTTCATTATTTGTCATGTATTGGATAGTTTTAAAGCAAGATTTTACTTTCTCATAGTGGTTTTTCATTTACCTTTTTGTCCTGTGTGGTTGTAGATGTTTTTAAAATGCTTTCATTAGATTTAATTTACGCACTTTCATGTTTTCATAGATTAATTCTAGATTTCATTCTTTCATAGTTAGATTAAGTTTTTACTTTCATAGTTAGATTATGTCTCATTTGATTTCGTAGATTAAGTTTTAGTCTCAAGTTTATGTAGCATTAGGATAGTTTCCTTTCATAGATTAGTTGCATATTTTGTGCTTTCTTAGATTTAGATTCAACGACAGTAGTTTAACATGTTTCTTTTCAATCATTAGCATAGATTAGAAATCCTCCTACCCTACATATACTTTGTGTACATCTCATAAGATTACGACTCTGGATTGATAATTTATGTCGCAATTACTATCATATAATTTTCTCGATAGGTACATAGGACCTTAACCGTAATAAAATCAAAATTTAGCAATAATGGCAGACAAGCCAAATTCTGAATGGGACTCCTAACCCAAACGGTGTATATTCTAATTGGGAATTTATACCGACGAGTACCCCTTGTTGTTGTCGGGTGAATTTATACCCATCGACAATATCATGTCATCATAAGAATATATTGCTTGTCAAATGTTGTCTACATATTCATGGAAGCTAAAGAAATAGATCCATACATGTTCAGAGAAGAACATTTCAATATGTATGACCCTAAGAAAGTAGTTGGAAATCGTAGGACTATCATGGACATAGGATGGCCTTACTCTAATTAAAAGTATTAATGATAAGTATTTCAAGAAGAGATTTATGAGCTGTGAAGAAGGCTTGGAAATGAAAAGACCAACAGAAAAAGAAAAATCTATGAAGGAAACCTCCAGTAGCATCGTTGGCATCACTATAGTGAAAAAGGATTCAAATCCTAAACAAGATGAATCCATTTAGAGGTAAAAAGGCACATCCATAGATGTTCCTAGGATAGAGAAAGAGGAAGAAATGAAACAAGTATAAAAATGGCCTTTAAACCAAACCCCATTGGGGACCATAAGTATTGAATAGATTTTGACTTTGCTTCTCATGCAACCAAAACAAACATGTCTTTAGAGCAAGCTAAAGAATATGATGCCCAAGATAAGAATGGTTTTTATTACCAATAATAAACAATCATATACCTCTTAAATCCAAAGGAGAAACAACTAGATATCCCAAGGATATCTACCTCACAATATAGGGACCAATAGGAACTAGGCCCTAGTACCAAGTGTTATAGGATAAATCTGTGAGTG
>ML822561.1:0-22289 GCA_009831015.1 Picea engelmannii | reverse complement strand
CCTGTAGTCATCACAAAACTCATCCAACTTTGAGATATAATGAAAATATGTTAATTTTCTAATATTTAGTCACAAATTCTCTTAAAAATACTCAAAATAAATAATTTGGAAAATGGAAATGTAAACCCATATGTTTTTTTATGAAAGTGATGATAATTATGGTTTTATGGAAGAATGAAATGGAAATAAAGGCGACAAATGGTATATGAAAGATGAATAAAGTGTCATATTTTTGCAACCCAACATTCCCCCCAACTGAACTTGTTGCATGTCCTCATGCAATTTTGCATGAATTCTCTTTAGGCTTTTGACATCTTAGTTGTGGCTTTACATGATGATGATGTGTAATAATAAATAATTTCATGATGAGATACACGAGTGGCAGCTAATATTTCTTATGGTTGGTTCTTGTGTGACAACCATCAATATGACAAATGTTGGTTCTTGTGTTAACAACATTTGTTCGTTTTACTTATTTTCTTGCTGCAAGTCATAACATTAGAAACATGCATGTATTGGAAATGAGAAGTCATCAATGTACTTAGAAAGCCCTTTTTTTTCTTCATATTTGAATCATGCCAATATATATAGAAATATTTTTTTGAATCAAAATGCAACGAGGCACAGTTTGGGAAAAACATGTTGGTAAATGGAAAATGAAATCATGAATATGTAAATGGAATTATGAAATGAATCCCCCCCCCCCAACTGAATATGTGGTATGTGTAGGAAAAGGAGAAGACTAAGGTAAGGAAATTTTCCAAATTTATCTATTTTTAGCACTTAAGGAATTGCATCATTAAAGATTAGAAAAGAACATACCTCCACTTACCCAAAAAGTTGATGAACTATGCAATAAGAATAAGGACGATGTGGTTGCTGGAGCATGCAAGATGTCACTGTTGTATGATCATGTGAAAGGTGAATGCTACTATAGCTGTGACTGCTAGAACTGCTGGATCAGAGAATATGAAGTGGAGGAATCTGAACCGCTGCTGGTGAATCATGGAAAAGAGGAACTATGGAAGTGGAACTTTGGTACTCTCATATGGCTGGAAAAATACTATTGCAACTGCTGATGGAGTCATGAAAAAGTGTATAGTTGTCACCCGCTTCTAAAAACGATGGTACAATTCTAATCATGTGAATGGATGTGTCGATGTCGAGCATGAAGAGAAATCATTGGATTACCGACCATTGATGAATGTCGTTAACCAATGCGAGGCAAACTCACCATTGATGTCAATGAGTGCCAAGGTACTCAAGTACATCTTGCGAAGGGAGAATGAATGAACTGATGTCGAGCCACTTGGAAGATCTGACGATCAAGGGACATTGATGTATTCCCATGATTTTCAGCGAGAGAACTTGCCATTAAGGCATGCAAGCCTCTAGGTACTCAAAAGGAACTCTAGTTTATATTCCAGATAAGGTGTTGAGGTTGATGGGGCAAGACTTGTTGAAAGGTGGGACTTAAGAAATCCCACATCAGTCAACACGAGTTTTTACAAAATGATTGGTAGGACTATAGATGAAAAGGCCTCGGTAGCAACAATGTGTATGAAAAAGAAAGCAGGGTAATGTAGTCGTCAAAAAGGGAACTAAATGGTTTTATTTGCAAGGCAAAATGAATGGAAAACGATAAAGAGATGTATACGACTCGGAAAGGTAGGCGCGTACGAAGTCATGAAGGATAAGGCGATGAAAAATGGACTTCACGACATGGATGACGAAGAAACTTGGAAGGAGAAAGGTAAATGATCATGTCATGGCGTAATTGGTTTTCTGAAAGATGGCGGTGTAGCAACAAACGTCATGACCTGTGTGATGAAAAATTTAGCTCCTTCAAGATTTTAATAAAGAATGCTTTTCTGAAGAGTTTTGCGATTCTTGAGAATCACTGTGGAATGGAATGAGAGCGTCTTCATTCCTGCAATCAAACTTAGTACTAACCCTGCAATAAAATTTGTGAGATCATCGTAAAACAGAAAATGCGAGATTCAATACAAATGCGGAAAATTAAAGGGATACAAAAATAAAAATAAAAATGCATTTTACCTGTTGCGCGCTTGATTCTTCTGCCGATTTCTGTCAAAGTGACTTCAAGAAAAACAAATTAATGTTAAGCATATTGTTTTCAGGAATTAGAGAATGTCCATTTGCAATTTTTTTGTCTTTGTTGTTTTTATTTTTATAATTTGTTTTTATTTTTGTAATTTTTATTTTTATTTTTTATTTTTTATTTTATTGGGTTTCACCTAAAATTTATTTTTATTATGTTTTTGTTTTTGTTATTATTATTATTATTATTATTTTTAACCTATATATTGTTTTCTATGATTTTTTTTAAAAACTTTAAAAGCAAATTAAATAAAATTGCTTTTAATGCCTTTAAAATTTCATAAATTTGTGTACCTATCAATGACTTGAACCTCATGCCATTTTATCAATCAACGGACATATAAAACAGGAGATCCTAGTTCCTATCGGATTCTCAATGCTGAGTGCAAGAATTTATAATGCCGAAAATCAAACAACCAACTTAAGGAAGACTAATCATGGTTGATTCTACTTTATTATTGTAGTCTGTCCATTAGAGAAAAATTTAACAAACTCATGCCCTTTTTTTGTGGAATGAAGGGAGAAATTCGAGATAAACCCCGATGGTGGGGGTCGAACCAGGACACCACTCATTTTTTTTAGCACAAAGGGGGTGAGTAGAGGATCTAGAAACTGGAATCAAATACCCAATTTTTGCCAAAATAACTTTGTATCAAACCTCGGCTAGCGCAAAGGTGCTCGACCCTGTGATGGCAACCCCACAACTCTGCAACAAAATAACTTCTACATCGATCATTGTTCCAAGGTCTACTACATTATACAGATGTTACATTTCCCTCGATATTCAATCATCAGGATCCCTTTGTTGGCTTATGTTGTAAATTCGTGGAGCGCAAATGATGATATGGTGGAGATGCAATCTCTTTTCACTTGCATGCAAATTATTTTTCCCTTGAAATCTGGTAATTTGGCAATCCGGTTGTGTCTGACAGAAATTGTCTTTGGAATCTGCACAAAAGATTATTAATAATAGCATATAAAATAGATAAACAAGGAACTCATATCAATTCGATAAATGGTAGCTTGAATACAGAGGTTTTCATAGCATCGATAACTTCATAGGTTTTGTTTGTATGTGTGCATGTTCACGAGTATTCTAAAAAAAAACACCGTCAGGAAAACCAAAGGGTGCGGCCTCATCGACTGAAATACCTAGGCCTTGGCCCAGGAAATTCTTGCAAAAATTTTGGTCGGACGATCCCACCCACCGATTGGGGAAAGATTTGATATTGACTCTAGTCATCAATAGATGCAGACTTCCATCTCATTGAACTATTATCAACAGAGATATGACTTCATATATCGCTTACCCTGGAGCCATGGATCCATCTTTGCTTTGATGAGCAGGTTTCAGACAATGGTTGTCCGACCGTGGCTCCCATGCCATACTTAATCACGTAGTCTAGACAAGTCCATGAGTAGTTATGGATGCTTTTGAAATACCTCCCACTCTAATTCCCATTCCCACACAGGTCTTTGCACTTTGCATCTGCACACTTTACAAGCATCGAAGACGATGATTTTCTTGGAAGAAAACCGTGCAGTTGTTGCAAGTATAATTTCTGGTGTAGGGTACCCACACCACACTACTACCGTGTCCATAATGAGAAATACATCCCGTGGAGAAGTGCCCATCAAGAATCTCCAGGAAATTCCAGGGAGGGCCTTTAATGGCTGGCCCCAGAATATCCCAAATTTGACACAAAGGGCATGCACCTCATGCCTCCCAACATGAGAAGGATAAAAGCTTACACAAGTGCATCTTTGTCAAAGAATGAACACTCTCTATCCCTTGAAAAATAGCCAAAGAATATGCAACAACACGATCATTTCATCCTCCAGACACAGAATATATATATCTTTTTTGGTTTGATAGATCGTAACAATCCGAGATCTGGCCGAGGAAACTCCAACTATACCCGTGAAATCATTATGACAACAGACTTGATTGGTTACGATTCCTCTCATGCTTCAAAAACGCAGAGTGGTAGATGCAGAACGACATGGTGTGGTAGGAGAGTGATTTTAGCCATTTAAGAGATCATAACTTCCCCCTGCCAGTGCGTGCGATAATCATGAGATCGGAGAGGATCCCGAAAATAATAATTTGAAACTTACCTGCCTGTCTATTTTCGCTGCGTTGGTTAACAATAGTCACATGTTTGGAGACTTGTGATCTGTAGCGGAGACAACAAGTGGGTGAGCTAGCATGGCGCGCCTTGGCAGAGTTGTTAAGCGATTGAAAGAGTTTTCGAAGAATCTAGTCACTTTGGTCCTTGGCCTTCGACAGATCTGTACATCTAACGTTGGCAGCGCATGTTTCCTTTATGTTTTCCGATGACAGACTTCAACTAACGAGCATAACTTGGCCTCTGGGAAATGCATGGAAGGCATGGGCTAGTTGTTTGGCCTTACTAGTATCCGAATTGGAGTCCACCACATACCACAGGAAACAAAATGAGGAAGTTGGGTGATCAATGCACTTGCTATTACAAAAATAGCCGAAGGTAGTGTCTCCATAACTGTTTTCATTTACATAAGTTTTAATGGAAAAATTATTTCCATGCTGAAGGACAGAACTGTGGAAAATTTAAACGGATCGACCATCAACCAAATTTCATGCTGCCCCTGGTCGTGGTTCTTCTCTTGGATACCTTTTTGGTGGTCCACCGAGTGAATGAACGGGATGGGTTAGTTCCAGGCTACAAGCTGAGGGCAAAGGAGCGAAATGGTCACCTTACCCACCACACTTTCCTTTCTTCGGTGGACAAAAATGCGTTATGCTTCAATGTGATTGCCTGTAACCGAGCTTAAAGACTTGCTGGCGAATGCGATGTGGACATTTATTTTGTTCCATTTTATTCCGTGGTTTCTATGCATTTAAAACTAAGGATGGTTATGTTTATTTCATTGTTTTTAGTTTTATGTTATTATTTTTTTTTATTTTTTATTTTTGTATTTATATATATGTTTTTATTTTTATTTCTATAAATTTAAAATTAAAAGAGTCCTAAACATTTTGGTGTTTTATCAATTTTTTTAATTTCTTTATTCTTAAATTTAAAAGAAGACAAATTCAAATAAAATTAAAGATAATAGATTTATTAGCAAATGGAGACTCAAACGCTAAAATTGAAGCATTTTTATATCATTAGTCGTTAGAGACATCCTACTTTCTGATCCTCAAGGTCGCACGAAGCGCAAAGGAGAGCATACTTATTGAAAACTAACCTACCTACTCTACTCTACTCTAATTGGAATTTAGAAAGCAATTACGTGTAATCAAACTTCCAGTGTAGCCATAAGCGCAACAATAATAAGAATATGTTCATTGTGAATTTCTCAAACGATAATCGAAAATAGACGTAAACGTGCGAAATTGATGGTTGAAATTGTAAATTAACAAAATAATTAGAAAAATTGAATGGATCTAACCTGGTATCTGCTTGAAACCATCGTTTGATAATGCTTTCGTAGGAATAATTTTCACTCCTTAGATCATGTCGCAACTCCTCATTATCCTCCTCGATCTCCTTCTCACATAATTGTTCGTCATCATATGTGCAGAGTGCTTTATATGTTGATTCATCGTTTGTTGTTGGAGGAGTAATTATGTTTTCGGCTGCTGTCAAGATCTCCTCTTCTAGAGAAGAGGAGATCCCAACTTTTGCTAGGATCTGAGTGAGTTGTTCCAAGATTAAACTCATTGTTAAACCATATCAAAAAAGGAGTTTGATTAATCATCAAAGATTTAAAACTAAGAAATTAAAACTATTTGTAAAAATAAAACACGCCAAACTTGAACTCCTTGCGTTACTGAGACCTTGCTGTCACCAGGTTATCTGTTCGCACAATTAGCTCATAAAAAATAAAAACTAAATTTGTATAAATAAAAACACACTTTTGCATAAAATAAAATCAATTGCACACAACTGAAAAATAAAATCCAACTCTAACCCTTTTAATACCTCCCCGACAACGGCGCCAAAAATTTCGAGTAAATTATATTATAGTAATTGCGACATAAATTATCAATCCAGAGTCGTAATATTATGAGATGTACACAAAGTATATGTAGGGTAAGAGGATTTCTAATCTATGCTAATGATTGAAAAGAAACATGTTAAACTATTGTCGTTGAATCTAAATCTAAGAAAGCACAAAATATGCAACTAATCTATGAAAGGAAACTATCCGAATGCTACATAAACTTGAGACTAAAACTGAATCTACGAAATCAAATGAGACATAATCTAACTATGAAAGAAAAAACTTAATCTAACTATGAAATCATGAAATCTAGAATTAATCTATGAAAACATGAAAGTGCGTAAATTAAATCTAATGAAAGCATTTTAAAAACATTTACAACCACACACGACAAAAAGGTAAACGACAAACCACTATGAGAAAGTAAAATCTTGCATTAAAACTATCCAATACATGACAAATAATGAAAATCACTATCTCAAAACTACAAGACTATGAATCAAAGCTCAATCACTCTATTATTCTATTCTTTATTCTAGAGAGAGGCCTCCTTCTTGAAATGAGGAGAGAACCCTCTTATTTATACATAAATGAGGATAAGAGACTCATAATTACAAATCCACTTTTATCTCAACCTATCCCTTCAAATCCTCCACAAATATCTTGGATAAGATATTATATCTCCATGATCTTCTCCTTGAAGTGAGCTTGAATGATTATCTCCACATCTTCAAAGAAGATAAAATTCGAATTTAAAGTTAGGTGGTGATTTTTGACTTTGTGAAAATCTTCAAATATGCCTGTAGTCATCAAAAAACTCATCCAACTTTGAGATATAATGAAAATATGTTAATTTTCTAATATTTAATCACAAATTCTCTTAAAAATACTCAAAAAAGTTAATTTGGAAAATGGAAATGTAAACCCATATGTTTTTATGAAAGTGATGATAATTATGGTTTTATGGAAGAATGAAATGGAAATAAAGGCGACAAATGGTATATGAAAGATGAATAAAGTGTCGTATTTTTGCGACCCAATAGTACCGATGTGAGATGGGATTCAATGCCAATATGTATATGAATACCATGTATGTAAAATACAAACAACTAAGCTATCCTAATATATACTAACCTATCGCTAATCTATGCTAACCTATCCTATCTAGGAGGGAAACATGAGTAACCGGTGAGTTATAATGCAACCAAATATTAAAACTACTTTAACACAATTAGTTGTATGAAAATATAAAGATTGGAACCAATCACACATGTAAGTATATAATCAGATTAGTCCATATTACATTAACATATACTGTAACAACTCACGAAACTCAAGGCATGGAAATATTCGAAGAAATACCAAATACTGCACAAATGTAATTAAGATTGCATAATAATTAGTCTATAGTAAACAACACATTCTTACATTCCATATAAACTACAAACATCCTCACTTGAAGTAGTTCAAATCTTCGATCATTTTCTACACAAAATTCCTTCTAAAAGTATTGGCCCTGAGGGCTTCTCAATATTCATTAACACGGTATAAGTTCTTATTTTAAAAGTCCTTATTTTAGAGTTTCTAATCTACTTTATACACATAATGGTAACTCCTATTTGTATTTTCACCTTCTTCTTGAAGTAGAAGTTACAAGTGTATTCACATTCTTTCTCTTATGGAAAGTGACACAAAATGACGAAATTTGAGATAATTAGGAAAATGACGAAAAATAAGACAATGATTTGTCCTTTTCCTATGATCTTTTTCTATGGAGATAGGCTGTCCAAACTTCAAGTTGGTTATACAATGCCTCAATCCTTCTGTAATATAGCTGCTCCAACATTGCTTCAATCATGACCACACTATCATCCAAGGTGCTCATCTCTTTTTCCAATTTTTTCATGTAAGCTTGTATCATAGTATGGAGTTTTGTTGGCTCGATCAAATGTTGATCAATAAGATCGGTTGAGATGAAATTTTATGTTTCAAATACTTGTCTTCTCCAACTTGTACTTTCTTGAACTGCATTCACTAATTCCTCCATGACTAATCTCTTCCCCAATTCATCTAGCATTGGGAGCCGACCATGTCTTATCAACTCTTGAGCAACTTTGTGAGTTCTAGAGAAAATCCCTATTGCTTTGGTCACTTCTTTGTTTGCTCGTTTCCATACTTGTTGGTAATGATCTAGCGCATACAAATCTTTTTTCCTTTTTTATTTTGAGAGTTTGTATAATTCAGTAGGTGCATCGATATTTTATGCTATCCAAGTATCAATATCAACTATGCCTTCCCAGATGGTGTTGTATTGCGTCATATTCATTTGTATATTGTTGTTTTGTTCAATCACTGTTGCAGCTACGTTTTGAAAAATATGTATGTTGGCGTACATATCAATGATCACATCTTCCAGTTCATTTCTCACTTTTCTTGTGCTGGCTTTAAAATTGAGAAGACTCCTCTCATCTATTCTTACTTGCTGGAGTTTCTCCTCTAACTCTTTGATCTTCAATTATTTCTCCTCGTTCTCTTGGAACAACCTTTGCATATTATATACAGTTGCATCCATGAATGGAAATCCTTCTCTTGCTATCGCCACAATGTTTTCCCTGACATCTTCTGTGACCGACACCTCAGTTACTACTGATAGAGGAGCTCCCTCTCTTGTTGGAACCTTCTTAGACTTTCTACATTTATTTTTAAATGTAGAAATCTTGGCGAATCTTACTAATCCTTCATATGCCAACTATAAATGTTTGGCGATTTTTTGTAAAAACATTCAAATTTATAAGGATTTTGTATAGTTTGTATAAAATTTTGGCGATTTTTAAGTTAAAATAATTTTGTCCTATAAAATTTGGGCGAATCATTTTTAGAATAACAAATCTTTTTTTGGGAAAACCATGGAAAATTAGCCCATGAGTAGGATTTAGCCCCTAAAATAATAAGTTAACCCTTTCTTGTACAATCCGATTTGTTTTTGTATCATACATAAAGCTTCATATGTCTACTATCTTTGTTGATCGAAAAGGTTCCCATGGCCCGATACCTAACACACTACTTGTTGTTTTTCTTATGTACCTGTTGTGGATGTTTCAGGGACATCCAAGTCCATTGGGAGTGTGTCTCCTTATTTATCCTCTGCTTTGTTCTTCTACCTTTCTTATTCAACAACTTTATATGATGCTTATTTTGTTGCTAATTCTGTTATTATCCTTGATGATTAAACTGAGTCCTTTTCCTTTTTAGCAATAAATTTTGCTTCGACTTCCGATTTTTATTTTTCTTCATTTTCTGCAATGAATTTTTATTTGTCCGCTTCCAACTTTTGCTTCTTTTTAGCATCATTTTTATTCTTTAATACTTTCTCTTTGTCCCTCCTCTTTTTCTCGGTAGGTGCTTCTTGTTATTCTTCTTCTGCAGAGCTCGAATGTGTCGAGAGGGATATGGGGGAAGATCTCTCAACTTCATCTCTTTCTGCATCTTTTCTAGCTGTCTCTCTTGCATCTTCTTCATCCACAATCCTACCTCTCGGTTGACCTCACCTATTGAAAATAACCTCATCATATGTTTTGGTGTTCCGATGTACTCCTTCTTCTTCCCACAACTCAATGGTGTATTCATAAGGGATTCTCATGCTATGGATATTCTCTTTGAAAATATTCTTGGGATCATGTCTTCTGAATCATTCTTCTCCAAAATGATAGGAGAGAAAGATGTCTACTTCTGTCTGGGCCTGTTTTGTGTTTTCAAATAAATAGTTCACAATGAAAAGAGGTAATGGATGCCATATATCTTTATTCAATCTATACAATATTACTCCGACTCCATGTAATTGTATGATATGGTACCTTCCTGAAGTACAAGTTTATCTGGTAAAAAACTAGGAAGTAGATGAGGAAGCTTCATTGCACCATATATCCTCATATATGTGCCATGCTCCATTAGATACCAATCCCTAATTCTCCTTATAACTGCTATGGACTTGTCGGTCATACAAGGTGGGGAGGTGAAAAAATGAATTCATACAATGGTGTGAGTAATTGCTCACAGATCCTTTGGTAGTCTGCTTGATACTTGTGCTCCTAGAGTATTTTGCAGTAGATATGGATGGCCGCATCAACGGGTAACCAAATCCATCCCATGTTCGGGTATTTGTGGGCTATGCACATTATATCTAAGAGATATGAAGCCATATGAAAACCGAGGAAGCTTCCTGGTTGTGCTCATGTAACAAATCAAATTGCATTTTTAATATTCTCGGACAATATATTTGCCCAATTGAATGAGGAACATACCTCTGTACATAAATAAATTAATGGCAGATAAGACAAAGGAAATTGTGTTGCGTCTGGTTCCCCATATAACCTGCACAACATGGATACCATATACTGGTATGGTCTTCTTAGATTGGTAGTTGGATATTGAACTTTGAACCAATATTTAAATTTCTTATCTGTTTTATACCAACTGGGGAACAAATCCTTCGGGGTAAGATCCAACTCGCTAAGGAGCTGACCGTCTAATTTTTTGTTTCCGACCTCTAGGTGATAACATTTGGCTAGATTATCAGGCCTGAATGAAGCTATTGGCTCCTTCCTTGTATTGAAGATATACCTGCTGTCTACATCTGAATTCTGGTAAGTGCGAAGACATTTTTGACATACTAAGAGAAATATGATTAGAGACCCAAGGCATTGACTGAGTGTTGTGATTCAACGTACCACTAAGAAATACAAAGGGATTCATCCCCATGGAATGAGAAAATACCATGGGTTGTGTCACACTAATTGAGGGAGTCACTGGGGCTCCACTATTTATAATAATGAAAACTCACGATGTAATATAAATTCCTAAGGCCATCTAATAATCAGAGAGCACACAAAAACAAGCAAAAGGCCAATATGCACACAAATAAGATAAAGTGGCTGAAAGGGGCCTCCCTCCCTAAAGTAGGTATTCCTCTCCCAAGAGGGGCCTGAGACTCCCTTGAAAAGATCAGAGGTATCATAATCAGTTATAAGGGCTCTCATGGGATTAACAACCAGTCGGTCAGATTCCCCCGGAGAGGTAATTCTCCATAAAGGATGTGTGCTGTCTGACCCTTATCTGACCCAGGGTACCTATAGAATAACCCCTGCAAGTAACCTATGTGGCTACCTATGTCAAGCAACTAAGTGACCATGGTATAACCAATGCACAAGCGAACAATCGTAAGTCATCTCCACCATATGGGTAGGGTAACAAAGCCCAAAATATCGAAAGCACCACCTCTCATAGAGGTAAAGGTACTAGAAAGACCCCCATATATGAATAGATCCTCAGGAATATCTCTGACGCTAAAAAGGTATTGGAAGGATATATCCTCAACCAACTTTGTGCAACCTCGTGCTTAACTCCGACGTGAGCGGAGCCTCCTTACATCACCAATTATACAATGAATTTCACCACTCCCTTAGTCAGACACATATGTTGAGTTTAATAGCCTTGGAGAAGTTTACTCACAAAATCCTATTCCAAGGCTCTAAATATTAAGCTAGTTTGTGCACCCTGACAAATAAATCGTTTCTAATCAATTTAAAATTTTTCAACGTTACTTTTAGTGGCTTTTCTTACTTAAAAGGTGCGGTCGTGAAACTGATGAGGTTATGACTCAACAAGTAAAATAAATGAATATGAATATAATGCAAAGTCCTAAATTCAATTCTCAATAAATGATAAGATTTTCAAAATGCAACTTTCAATTCAATTCTGCAATTTCAAATAAGATGCAATATTTCCATACATGTACTAATATCAATGATAAGAACCCATAATATCAAATGCCAACAATGCAAAATGTATTTTTTTGTATTTTCAATATAAAAGAATGAAAATACAAGGACTGAACAACAACTTGATATAAAGACCCTACTGTATGTAAACAAAGACAAACCAAGTAGAATATCAAGAAGCAAAAACCCAACCCAATATGCAAGGAAAATCAATGAAAATGATGATGAGAAAGAAAAAACCTCCCGAAAATTCAACCAAAGAAAGGTTTCCTACCACTCTGTAAGTACTTAGCAGTCATAACAAAGACCTAAGAAGACTCAACAACCATCAAAACTTACCCAACAAACATCAAAGTCAGAAATCAAGAAAAAAAGGATGATATACATGACTGTTCAGGAGAAAAATGCGTATATACGCTTCCTACAAAATGACAACTTGCGTATGTACGCGACTATCAGGGAAAAAACTGTGTATATGTATTAAAACACTGCCAGGTTAAGGATAAGGCCAAGAAAATCATACTCAAAATAAAAAGAGGTTGTCAAGCAATCATATGAAAAGAAACACAAGATAAACGAGAGCAATCAAAGGATAAAAACACTCCAAAACCCGAAAATAAGATTCATTCCCCAGTATGGTAGCCAATTCTGTTACGAGGAAAATCACTCTATGGCATGGGGTAAACCACAAAAAATGGAAATGACTGCAGAAATCAACTCTAATCTCAAGTATGCTATATAAAAAAATATTCTAACAAGACAAGATAAATAGCCTACCTCGTCCAAATGTTTGATGAAGTCGACCATTGAGCACTCAACTCAAAGAAATACACCTGCAACTTGTCCTCAACAACCAAGATACGCAAGCATATGGTGATAATATATAAAGTTAGCACATACAATAGTGTAATCCATCAATATTCATAACAAATACGCCCATGGAATAACAATTCAAATATTTTCAAGACATTAATTGGACGAGAAAGAGTATTTCTATTAAAATGTAATCAACATAGGTGTATGAATAACAAACTTCCGTGTCAACACATTCAAAACTGAGAAACTAAGTCCCTTCGAGCTGGGCCTCCACCACTTCAATCCTCCACCAACGAAAAACTCATATAAGAGAGACAATGAGGTTCTCCATCAAATAGGGAAGATCTTGGGGGATAAACAATGTGTTCACACTTAAAAGGACAAAGGGATGTAGACTCAATATGAAGTGAATAATTTCTCTAGAGTAACTTTGCTCTCAAAGTTGAATTATTCTCTCTTTCTCCACATCTTGGATATGGCCCATTTATAGCCTTCAAATGGAACTGAAGGGCCGAGTCAGAACGTTTCCAGTATATGGAAGGTCAAGGATCATGGATCTCGTGATGTGACATGGAAACTTGACACCATTTTTTGATTTTGGGCACAAAACCCGATGTACGCGGGATGTAATGGTGCAACCTACATATACACATGCTGTATAGTTGTTAGGGTGCATATATGTGGAAAAATACAATTTTTAGCTCTGAGAACTGCAAAAAGGGACTTCAAGTCTGCATAGGGAAAAAAAAAAGGCCGTCTGAGCAAGTTTGCATGGGGTGAGGAAAATCTTACTATAACAACACCTACATCTATACATAAATAAATTAATGGCAGATAAGACAAAGGAAATTGTGTTTCATCTAGTTCCCCATATAACCTACACAACATGGCTACCATATACTGGTATGGTCTTCTTAGATTGGTATTTGGATATTGACCTTTGACCCAATATTTAAATTGCTTATCTGTTTTATACCATGTGGCGAATAGATCCTCTGGTGATCCAGGATTTTTTCATCGAAATGAATTATAAATAATTGTATTAAATGAGCATAAATTAAAGTGCACCATAAAGAAGTAAAAGCTCAATAATGAGGAGACATAAGCATCAAATCTGAACACAAAAACTTGATAAAGGAGTTCGTCCCTGGTGGACTATGTCTCCGGGTCCTACTCTCAAATGGGTAGGCCTTTTTATTAACTCAACAAAATAATTTGGAAAAATACATAAGTATACATTATTCTGGAATTAAGTTGCATAAGATTTACTCACATCAGAAAAAAGACAACACCATTGAATTTGTGGCATCGAATTACCCAAAAATGAATGTCTCCATGCCTCAATCTGACTCTGGCACTTCCAAGCCCATGAGAAATCTTGTCTCGGTTTCCTTGCCTGCAATCTGTAATTAATTCACTGTACTTTGTCTCAAAAAATGTCCCCGTCTATGCAATTGAGCTCCCTCCTCCCATCCATGGGCAGAATCAATATTTAAATTAAATGTCGGGTGGATTAGCCAATAGAGTCCATTGGCCCAATGGTTGGCGGATGCTATTGTAAGGAGTTTGGATAGCGTGAGGTCTCGGGGTCGAGTCCGCGGGCCTCCCCTTTTGGGCTTATAGTTATAAAAATATATATGTGGTTTGGAATCTCCACCAAAATTGGAGTTGTTGTTTAGATTTTTTGAAATCATAAGTTTGGCCACTAGATTTGGCGGGACCTCCGCCATATTTAGTGGGCCTTTTTTATTTTTGAAAATTTGGTTTCGAGCCCTCATTGGGCATCTTTCCACTGCCACGTGGCAGCCCATGATAGGTCCACGTGGCAACCAACCATTGACCCACTCCATCCACTTGCTCAGTCACCTTGCCATGTTACCTGCCATGTCATGTATGGTCTTCCATGTGGTTGTATGGACTACCATGTGGTACTTCCTCATTGGTCCACATGTTGGCCGGAAAATGACAAAAATGAGTGACACGTGGCAGCCTCTGGTGCTGCCACATCACCATGATGATGTCATGTTTATGTCAGCATGGCATGTGTCCCCTCTACGTGTTTCTCATACACTGTATGGATGCTGACGTCAACACTATGGATGCTAACTCATCCCTGCTGACTAGGCTAGGTTGACCAAAACTTTGACTGCAAATAGATTTTGATTCGTAACTCCATTTGACAATCCGTCTATTCCATTGGAAATCTTGCGACGTGATATTCATGATGATGCCAATTTTACTAAGTTTTGAGGACTTTGAATTTTTTTCCTTTCTGTGTTTGCTAAGTCCATTCTAAGCTTCTTGAGTTGCTTCTTCGAATTATGAGTTTTCCTTAGTCTTCTCTGGATCCTTTTTGGAGCACACCTTCCCACTGAGAGATTTTTGAACCACCAAAATATTTCATTAATCAACATATAAGTGAGGGAAAAGTTCCCTCACCTTGTCCTTCTCAATCCACTTTGCCTTGCTTGGATGTGTGCCCTTTAATCCCACTTGAAGATAATCAACATCACCCCTACGTGAAGTCCTCATCCTTCTGTCTAGGATGATATATTCCTTTAAATCATCCAAGTAATCAGGAGAAAAATCATCAACTGAAGGTATTGAAACTTTCTCATCTTGATCCATGATCATGGGAGGCTCAAAAAGTTTCACTTTCTCCACATTTACAACTGAGTAGATCTGCATATACGGTGGAAGATCTAGACGAAAAGAATTGGTACCACTTTTCTCCAAAATAATGAAGGGTCCATAATGGATGGGCTTGAGTTTCTTTCCTTCATGCTTCAATATTTCCTTGTTGATGTGAAGCCATACCTGGTCTCCAACCTGGAACTGATTATCGACCCTGTTTTTTTCATGCCGATCTTTATACTATGCTAGAATTTTCTCTAACTGTTCCCTGACTACTTGATGTACCTACTGGATCCTCTGGATGAACTTGCAGCCTCTGTCTTCATCTCTTTCTTCACTTGAATCGACATCTCTCCCATACATCAAGTCCAAAGGAACCTTAGGTAAATACCCAAAACATGTCTCAAAAGGAGAACACTAAGTGGAGGAATGTAAGGCTCGGTTGGAAGCATGATGTACATAGGGTATCTATTCATCCCAACTTGGGATGCCTGCTGTAGTAGCCTCGAAGAAAAATTACCACTGTTCGATTAACAAACTCTATATGTCCGTCAGTATGTGGATGGAAAGCAATTCTCCTCTTCAACTTGGTGTCCATTATTCTCCACAAAATTGTCCAAAAATCCCTAAGGAATCGAGTATCTTGATCCGAGATAATGGATGTGGGTAACCCAAAGTGAAACAAAACATAGTGAAAGAAGAGATTAACAGTCTTCTCAGTAGTGATATGATTTTTACATGTCATTAAGATACATGTTTTGCTGAACCTATCCACTACAACATACAAATAGTCATGACCCCTTTTCGACATTGGTAAACCCCCTACAAAATCCATGGAGATACTTTCACATGGATGGGATGGAAAATGTAGTGGTGAGCATAGACCCAATTTTCTATTAGTGGGCTTACAAGTAGAACACATCATACACCCCTTTACATATTTAGTTACAATTGCTTTCATTTGAGGCCATTAACAAAACCTTTGCAAATGAGCCATAGTTTTTCCTACCCCAAAATGCCCAGACACAAGAGAAGTGTGAGATTCTCGTATTACATGGACTCGTTCACTTGTAGGAATACATAGCTTTTCAACATGGTAGAGTAGTTTTCCCTCCAGACAATAGTTCTCTACCTGTGCACCATGGGTTAGCTTCTCATATACTTCTTTAAATTATTCATCAACGGAATATTGTTCCACATAGCTATCATGAGATAAATAAGCATTCTTCAAAATAATATAAGAAACAATAGGAGGTCTAGAAAGCATATCAACTACCTTGTTACTCATACCCTTTTTGTACTTGATTACCAAATGAAATTGTTGTAGAAAACCCATCCATCTGTAATATCGATATTGTTGCAGTTTGGTCTATGCTTGGATATACTGTAAGGGTTGATGATTTGCATGTATGCTTGTTTCCTTCCCTAACAAGTAGTGCTTCCATTTCTTTATACTTTGAACTAATGCATACAACTCTTTATCATATGTAGTATAGTTAACAACAACTTGGTTAAAAGTTTCAGAGTGGTAACAGATAGACTTACGATATTTCATCAATACCACACCCATGGCGTATCCGTTGACATCTGTCTCGATCTCGAAGGGATGTTGAATATTCAACAGTGCTAATAATGGTGCAGTACTAATCTTTTCCTTCAAAGTGTTGAAAGATTTTTGTTGCTTTCCTCCCCACTGGAAAGTGTTCTTCACACTGGGTAAGGCATGCAAAGGAGCTTCTATAAAGGAGAAGTTTGAAACGAATGTCCTCCAATACTGGATTGCACCTAAGAAGCTCTGTATTTTGGTTACACTTGTGGGCTCAAGCCAATTTTCAATTACATCAATATTGGAAGGATCAATTCTCAATTGTCCTCCTCCTACAATATGACCTAAGTACAAAAGTGAAGTCTTACCAAATTCACATTTGGACAATTTTACATACAACTTTTCCCTTTGAAAAGTATCAAACACTTGCTTTACATGTTCATCCCAAGTCCCGCTAAAAATAATAATGTCGTCTAAATATACAATCACAAAATCATCTAGAAATGGCTTGAATACATAATTCATCACACACATGAAGGTTGCCGGAGCATTACAACGCCCAAATGGAATAACTAACCACTCAAACAATCCCTATTTGGTTTTAAAGGCAGTCTTCCATGCATCTTTTTATGCAACCTTGATTTGATGGTATCCACTGCGCAAATCCAACTTAGTGAAATAAACAACATTCTTTAATTGATCAACTAAATAATCTATACGAGGAAGAGGGTATCGATTTTTCATCGTGATTTTATTTAAGGCTCAGGAAGCGACACAAATTCGCCATGTGCCATCTTTCTTTGGCACCATCACGATCAAAGAACCACAAGGAGATGAGCTGGGCTTGATGACCTCTTGATCCAATAAGCCTTGTACTTGCTTCTTGATCTCTGTCATCTCTACAACTGACATCCTATACATTCTCACATTAGGAAGATGAGAATCCTGCTGAAGATGTATTTCATGTTGGATTTCCCTCTTAGGAGGTAATCCATCTGGTTCCTCGAAAATATCATCATACTTAGAAACAATTTCAATTAATTCTTTCTTATGAGAAGGATCACATCCTTGGAAAGCGTCGGATGTTCCAATATATTTCTCCCTTATGACCATGAGTACATATCTCTTATTAGTGTTTATAAGTCTCTTCATTTGTCCTGCACTAACAAGTGTTGTGTTTACCCTCATGCTGTGGGCTCTAACAATATATTCCACTCCCCCCTTAGTAAGGTGATAGTTGTTCTCATGATGAAAGAAGACTTCTTTTCTATCATAGAGATAAGGACTCCCCAACACTATGCCACATATATCAAGTGATACAACATCCAAATCCACTTCATCGATCAACTTTGAAGCAATAGAAAATCTGACCCTACATTTCTTGGTGACATTAAGTTTTGCTTTATCACATACCCAACAAAGAGGATAAGGCTTTGGATGTGGTTTAGTTTCAAGACCCATCTTTTTGACAAGTTCTTTAGATGTCAAGTTTACTTGGGAACCTAGATCAAATAATGTATCTATCTTAGTGTGTTTAGATACAACTCATATATCAAATAAGTCATTCCTCTTTATTTCATCATCACGAGATTCATTATTGGAATTTGAACTAGCATGACGAGAATCTTTACCTTGTACTCCAACCGCTGTGATTTTTCCTTCGTCTCTTGAATTAGAACCAAGATCTTGTTGTACTGTAGCAACGGTCTTTGTCTTCCCTTTTCCACCAAACTTTTTCGGTCTCTTCTCTGAATGTAGTTTCCAACAATGTTCATCATCGTGACCACTTTTCTTGTAATGAGTGCAAGATGGTTTTCCTTCTTCTCTCTTTACAATGGTGGTCTTTTTGTCCTTCCTTTTAAACTTCTTAAACTACTTATGTGGGAGATTGGAAGGTTTCTTTGTGGGATCTTCTTGAACATTCTTTCCCCTGTTCTCAAGGTGAGTGGCTTGCACACAAACTTATTCAAGACTGGTGGGGTTAAAAAATAGCAAAGTATGACGAATATAACTGTGAAGTGCACCAATATACTTCATTAAAGTTTCATAAGAATCCAAAGGAATGTTTAATGCAAGAGCTTTCTTCCTAAATTCTTCCGTGAAAATTTGTACAGTTTGACCTTTACTTTGTCTTAAAATTTTCCATTCCATCATTGCTTTATGTAAATAACCCAATGGATAAAATTGCTTCCTTATCATTGATTTAAATTCTGACCATGAGGAAAGAAGTTTTCCACACTTAATTTTGTCTCGAAGTTTTCTCTCCCACCATACGAGAGCGGTGCCTTCCAACCGAAGAGAATCCAATTGAACTTTAACTTCCTCTTCATCAATCCATTGAAAACGACAATATACTTCAACCTATCGGATCCAATTATCTATCTTTTCAGGATTAACATCTCCATTAAACATAGGTAAATAAAATTTTACATCAAGCTTTAATAATGGTTTCTTAAAATAATCTTTATGGCTAGAATGATGAGAATGGTGAGAATGCTCAGAGGAAGAAGAGCTAGAACTTGATGGTGAACATGGAGGCTCAAGAGGGTCTCCTCCAACCCCTTGATTTACTGAAGCATTATCATCAAATTGTGCTTCCTTTTTCTTCCCTTTCTTCTTCACCCTCTTCTTGTAGTCTTCATACATTCGCTTGACCATTTCTGACATGCGATAAAAGACCATATGAAATTTTTTCTCTTGTTCATAATGCTTGTCCTCTTCTTCCATTTTCTTCCTTTGGGATGCACGACCAACTTTGGGATTGAAAGTATTAAGAGTTCCTTCACCCTGCTTATGCTTGGCCCTAGTAATCATTCACACTCAACAATTTAAGTCAAAGATGACTACTGTCATACCAACACGATCCGGGATATTTTCATCGATGTGACTTATAAAGAATTGTATTAAATGAGCATAAATTAAAGTGCACCATAAAGAAGGAAAAGATCAATAATGAAGAGACATAAGAATCAAATATGAACAAAAAAAATTGATAACGAAGTTCGTCCCCGGTGGACTAGGTCTCCGGGTCCTGGTATCAAATAGGTAGGCCTTTTTATTAACTCAACAAAATAATTTGGCAAAATACATAAGTATACCTCATTCTGGAATTAAGATGCAAATGATTTTCTCATATTAGAAAACAAACAACACCATTGAATTCCTGGCATCAAATTACCCAAAAATGACTATCTCCACACCTCAATCCGACTTTGGCACTCCCAGGCCCATGAGAAATATCGTCTCGATTTTCGTGCCTACAACCTGCGATTAATTCACCATCATTTTTCTCGAAAAACATGCCCGGCCATACAATCGAGCACCCTCCTCCCATCCTTGGGTAGAATCGACATTTAAATTAAATATCGGGTGGATTAACCAAAGGATTCTGTTGGGCCAATGTGATGCAGGAGCATCGCCAATGTCAAGCGAGCGTGGGGCAAGCACCAATACATTTTAAACACATGATAAATTGTTTAAAAACTTTTGAAGATAGATGCGCCAAATGTAAATGTAATAGTTAAGGAGAGGCGTACTTATAGATTGTAATCAGACCTTGAGAGACCCGCTCTCGTCTGAAGGACTAAGAAGGCATTTATGTTAGTAGGTAGCTTTGAATTCTTTGATTAGACAATTTTAGGAGCGGAGGGAAAACATATATAGACACCCTCATTGTATGATTGTAGTAAGTAGAGAAGTGAAGAACATTACCAAGAGGGAGAAAAAAAGAGCATACAGAGCTGGAACAGAGAAACTGTAATTGAAAAACACCCATGTATAGAGATTAAGTTAATAGAAGAAGTCTTAATTCAGATTCATGGCGTTGTAGTTGTTTCCTGTATGTGTATGCTGAATGGTATGTTCATAATTTTACTCTTTCTGTTATACATTTGTTTTCTATGCTGTGTATGGATGATTTCTTGTTAAAGGTTTGAAATCTGAGAGAGAAAGAGTTAGGGAATGAGTTTCAATTGTTTCTCTATCTGAGCGAGGGTTCCTGCAAGGAGTGCAGTTGAAATTGTCTGCAAGGAGTGCGTTGACAAAAGGGTTCAGAGGTCTTATCTCTGAAGGCTCAGATAAGTTAACTCTTGTTCTCATTTCCTCAAAGGTGCAATTAGGCACAAGAGTCATGCAATGTGTGCACATACCAAGATTGAATCCAGGGTTTGAAACCTGAGAAGCTATTGAAGGATTGTCGCTGCAAGGAGTGCATGGAGTTAAAGGAGTTCACCACCGAAGTGATTGAGGGTTTCCGAAAGGAATGTGTGCAGGAGGTTCTTGAAAGGATTGAAGTCATGGAAGACCTTAGAAGGATTTGAACCTGCTAATTCGTCGAAGGGAAGAGACGAACGGTCATAATTCTTTGTAGAAAATTAGTGAAATCCCGCCAGCCGTCCAATCTAATAGAGAAACAAGGAGGTTATGGCTGTTTCCAGAGTTTCAAGCTCAGGATATCATGAGCCGTTGGATCCTCACCTAGTTACCCATCATCCGTAGGATCTGACTGGAGTTTCATGAGGGTTAAAATCTCGCAGGCGGAGTGAAGGTCCCGAAAGGCGTCGGGATATCGGAACTTCAGAATTTGGGATATCGGGAGTTTAGAGGATAGGAGATCGGGTCACTTCATAGTGGAAACCCTGATCTTGATCTGGACTGTCCATATGTTGGGACACGTGGCGGAGATCAAGCACCCGTCGATATTTCGGCTACCAGGGTTTTAAGTTGACAGAGAAACTACAACATCGAGGAATCGCAAGTCGCAAAATCCCGAGACTGAATCAGGACCGTTCGTTAGTTGAGACAGGTGGCGATAATCAAGAGCCCGTTGGTATTTCGCATGTCAGATTTTCGGGGTTCAGGAGGACATCGACATTTGACTTCGCGAAATTGCAAATGATCAAGGAACGTCCATCAGTTGGGACACGTGGTGGAGATCGAAAGCCATCGACATTTCAGGATTCGGCGTTTCACGAATCCTTAAGACAGGAAGCACAGACATTTCAGAACCGCGAAGTCTGAAACCCCGATAAGGTGGAAAGTCCGATGTGGGGCCAGTTGACGTCATTTCAGCATATAGGAGGTCGGGAATCAAAACTTCAAGAGTTTCGAGGGAAAGAACCCATAAGAATTTTAGTTCCCGAAACCGCGAAGTGAGGAGGACCATCCATCTCTAGGGGACGCATGGCAACAATCTAGGTCTTCGAAGGAAAATCCCGAAAGGGAGACCATTTCGGGAGATCGGGATTCAGAGGATCGAGAATCCTGAGGACAAAGGGTCCATGCATTTCGGCATTCAAAATCCTAAAATTGTGAAAGACTTAGGACTGCAATCATATGAAATAGTGGTCACATGGACCAAAAGGTAGCCACGGGAACTAATCGTTGTTGAAGCCATTTCGACATTT
>ML822560.1:25477-71737 GCA_009831015.1 Picea engelmannii | reverse complement strand
CATATCATATGAGATATACGATAGGAATGGTATCAGACTTGCTGTTGTAATTGCAATGAATTCAAAAGTTTTATATAGTAAAGGTTTGGAGGTTTTAATGTATATGGGATATATAATGTGCCTTGACTGCAGAATATTCAAAAGTGTTATGGATATTTAATGAGAAAAGGGGAATTGTATATGTCATGTGAATATTGTGTGACATGGAATACACCTCGCAATCATCTGACACTTGAGGTTTTGACCTAGTGATCTTTGGGATTTGTAAAAAATTTAATGGTGTCCACCACCCTAGCGCGACGTGACCAAAAATTAATGCATTATGATTGTTTTGGGTTACCACCTCGGGGGTTTATAATTTGATTCATTTTGAGTTTGAGGAATGGTTTGGATGTCTTGTAATTGTTGCAACTGTCTCGAAACACAAATAAGTACCACACAACTCTAGGTACCATGGTTTCGACTCCTTTTCGTCTAATGTTGTTCTTTGCTAAATAATTTACTCGTGCCTCTGTGAATGATGTGTTTTTCTTGTCAATTTGATTGTTTTCATGTTATAACCTTGGAAATGTGGAGAATGGAATTCCTGGTTGAATTGAAAATATATGAGTTTTTACAATCTGAATAGTTGAAGTCGAAAACTAGTTTGATGAAGAAACATAGTTTATGGTTGTTGAGATTTATGCGTTTTATTTCCGCCTATTGTATCTCTGTTTGGTATATAAGTACCTAGACTTATCTATTCTGTAGCTCAATGTTTAGTTGTTTTCAACCATTTTATTTGTATCATCGTCATGGGTTTTTTATTTAGGTTTTACACCTCACGACCTCATGTGTAGAGTTAGTCAACAATGGGTTTTGATTCATTATGAGTTGGGTTTTGTATTCCTTGCATACATTGTGAAATCCCAAAGCAATAATGCTCCTGGTTAATGAAGGAAGGCACAAATTTGGGTTTTATTGATTGAATGATACAATGGTTTCAACCATTGGCTGTCATGCTCCACACGATTTTGTTTTTCATCCTCAAGGTCCAATACTACTAGTTTCGTGTTATATACATTGCTCTTTGCTTGTTCAAGATTGGTCTTACGGCCTAATAATCAAGCTATGTCACTCTGGTTGCATGCAGACTATGGGTTATCGACTCATTGAAAAATAGAAAGACGCACATACATATGCACAACACTCAACGATGAAGTTGAGAAAACAAGTTCGATTATGAACTAGGTTTGTAATCCCAACATGCATTTATCCAAACCCAACCGAATTTAAAAGAAAGGATTTTGGGATTTAATCTCTCGATGTGTTTATGGCTTATTTCTGACATGATGTTTTGATGCACGTGATACATATTTGGATTAATGTCTTGGACATGCTAGATGTTGTTGCGAACATAATTTTCCCAGTTTCGATTTGGATCTTTCTTGGTGGATTAATCTTGGGTTATAATGAAGTGACATTTCCGAACTTTTGGTTTTATGATGAAGTTAGCATAAAGATTGGTCTCTGCTAGGAATTATGCTGATGGTTTTCACCGTGTTTTGAAAAAAATCGTGGAATATCAATGCTCTTAAACAAAAATTAAAAAATGTGACTACTCGACATTAGAGTGATGAACAAAATAAAATAAGCATTTATTTTAAACAAACAACTGGGTATCAACATAATTTTTAATTGGGATATTGCGTAGGTTAAATGAAGAATTTGGTTATAACATGATAAAATATGAAGAGCTGCAGATTGATACATGTTTAAAACCCTGTGATTGCATGAGATTATAATTCTGCTAAAAAATATAGACCATCATAGACTCTGTAATTAATGCATGTTCATTTCACATTCCCCTATCATATGTAACATTTTTCACTCATTACAATCCCAATTCATTTTCCCAAATTTTCCTTTTACTCCCATGCTTAATTATAGTTATGTAGTTGCATGATTAAATTGATCGAAAGATAAATGTTAACGTGTTCGGGGTTAGCTCTATTTTCTGGCTAGAGTAATATGGTTGAGAGTTAATGAGGTGTTTTAAAAGTTGATCATGGAAGAGAAAAATCCATTTTACATGCCTGTCATACTTACCATTTTTCGCTCATTACAAATCCCATCATTTAATCCCAAAACCCTTTCAAAATCCCTTTTCTAAGTGGCTGCTGGCTTTGAGAACATGAATTGCATGATGATTGCTTGCATGTGTATTATTATAAACAAAGCCATGTTTAAATTATTTATTTTTCAAAGTTTTAGATGAATGATTAGTTGAACTTTGGATCTGACTTGTGTAAATATATATCATTATGAGCTTTTTCAGAAGGGGCAATCATGGAAGGAGAGGAAATAATAGAGGTAGAGGACTAGGTCCTTGGCAAAGGGGTAATAAGAGGCTCCGGTTTTCTATACATTTTGATGCAGATTCAAAAGAATTCAATCAGTTGCTGCAGACATGTTTCCTAAATTTGGCTGGAAAACAAGCCTATAGACCTCCACTTATGCCTGAGAACCCTCGTCCAAGTATCAATATTCCAATCCCAAACCATGTTTCTGCTCCTCTAGTTAGGCCAAAACATGATGGTTGAAAAAATGTTGTACATCCTCCTTCTAGACAGTCACATGGCTGGCCAAATAATGATCACCCTCAACAACCTCCTTTTCATGCTTGGCATACTGCTTCTCCCTTGCACCAACAACCTATATCCCAAACCTCACATGCCCATCATGCCAAGGAAGAAATCATTGAACTTGAGGATAGTCCAGATAAGGAGAAAGTAGTAGTAGCTGAGTCAAAGTCATCACATGATTCATCACATCCAGTCACTTCACATGTTCAAGGAAATGATCAGAAATCTGCTAAGGAAGGTTCATCAGTTGGGAAAAATGAAAGGGATGAAAGTAGTCATGGAAAGAGAGAAGCAACCTCTCACAACAAATATGTCTTTTCATGATTTTATTGGCATCTGTATATGAAATTATTTTCACTTCATTTTGGATAGGATATTATTTTTGACAGCTCATACTTTGACTGTTTATATTTTTGGACAACCTTATATTCTTATGCTATATATTTTGCATAGATCTACATGATGATTAAATTTGGATGAATTTAAATAATTGTTACATGGAGAGAGAAGGAGATTCTTATGAACTTTCCATCTTATGCATTTTAATGACATAGAGTGTATGATGTGAAAATTTGATATGTCTAAGGTGGATGTTACACAGAGGAAATGGTTTAAATGAAATAGGGGGTCCCCACTTATTAGCTTTATTTAGTACCCTTATCATTTTATTATTATTATTTATTATTAATTTACTTGACAACTCTCCTATTAGCTAACTATCTATTAGTTAATAAATGAACTGAAAGTGGTTGAATCATTTAACTACCTTGGAGATATTTAAAGGAGCAAGCTAAACAAAGTAAAGGGGGAGGAACATATTGATCTGGTAAGGTCCGCTCTTACTTCCAAGTGAGGTTTCATTACTACTTCATTCATCTCTGATTTCTAAGCTAAGACACTTCTTGTGATAGGAGGGTCTGTTGAAGGTGACAAAAAGCTAGGACGAAGAGGCATTGCATTCTGATATGCTTCCAGGTTGATTTTTTGTTTGATAGTCTGCAGACTTATTTTGGTTTCTGGATTAGTTTCTCAGTATTAAATAGGATTCTTGTGCAGAGTCATAACGGAGTGAAAGCTGTGGTTGTTTACTTATCGTTCTTGTTCTGATTTAAAGGCACCAATGGCCTATGTGTATGTTACCTTAGCTTGCTAGACTTACATCTGGTCCATAGTTTGAGAATATGAGAAGTGTATTGGCTGTTACAGAATGAATGAATACAATCATTGAAGGTTTTTCAACTCTCTTGGTCTCTCTTATTTTATTAGATTATGTGATTTTGCTTCTTGTTTAAATTATTATATTAAAATATCAAACTTCTTTATTTCAGTTTACATTTGATAAATAAATTTAAAACAACAATTGGTCTTTAAGTCAAATAACTTGAAGGTTAATTGAACCTGCAATAAGGCTATAAATTAGGGTAATAATCTCACCTATCTTGTTTTAGGAAAACAAGATTCAAAAAAATGTTGTGAGGAGGGATTTCATTTCTTCTAGTCAACATTTTCTTTGGCAACAATACTGGGGATGAAGGACTCCATTTTCATTTCTTTCGTTTGTCTTTTTTGTACACTTGTAAATTTACTGTTTATATTTACTTCTTTACTTTCAGTTTGTTGTCTGTTTATAGCTTGTATACTTCTCGTCATATTTTTATATTGACTCATGATTGTTCCTACTCAAAGACAACCCAACCTAGGTGACGGTCTAGAGGATCAAATTAGCATTACCCTTACCTTGTACAATCTAATTCTTGAGACTGCCAATAGTCAGGTTGAACTAAATAATTCTAGGGAAGTTGTTTCTGAAGAGGCTCAAATTAGGGAATAATGGCATTCCCGTTAGAGGATGATTAGAAACCATCATATTCAGTAATTGCTTATCATGACCGTGCCTACCCTTGATCAACCCAACATTCCTGAAGGTCTTGTTAATCAGAACAAACTCTCATTTACTTTATTTCGAGAAATCCTCAGACATTCTTGTAGTAGGGTTGAGTTACACCGACACTGGGAAGTTATTGATGTTGAAATCCATCTCCAACAAGATTTGGATGACCAAAGGAGATGCGCCCTCAATGAACCCTGACATTATCGCATATTATGTCATCTTCCTCCCGTATATCTCGACGAATACGAGGTTAATCGCCTGACTTTACTCTCATTCCCGAAGTAGGAAGAAGAAAATTTGTACTCTAAGGGAAACAACTTGAACTCCATCGGTCTTTGTCTGATTTGACTAGTTCCTCATCCTCTCCACTTCCCTACCTATTCAAAATGTTGGGCACTAGTAGTGGAACGGGAAGCAATGGTTCTGGGGGTGGAACTAGTAGTTTATCTTCATCACAACCTTCTACTTCAACTTCGATCGGGAGTATCTATAGCCATACTATTCCTGTTCAATCCACCACTAACCCAAACAAAGTCAGTAAGAAATATGGCTTGTTTCAATTCGAGGAAGACGTCAATGCTACTCCGTGGCATGTTTCTTCCCCCCCTAAATATCACACCTACAACCAATCCTTTTCCAAAATTCAAGGATCATTTTCCCAAGTTCTCAGGAAGCGGTACCATTTCTACGGACGAACAATTGATTTCTTTCTCAAATGCTTGTCCTAGCATTGGTGCAAATGACAATGATACATGTATGTGCTTATTTGTCAACTCTTTAGAAGGAAAAGTTGCGTCTGATTGATTTTCCTCTGAAGATTTTGTCTACCTAGGATGAATTAGTCTATTGGTTCAAGTCCACTTTTGGACAACCCAAAATCCCAACTGATCAGTTAAAGGAGTACAACAATATTACATATAAGAAAGGTGAAACCATTAAATCTTTTAATCTTCACTTCACCAAGTTATATAATCTAATACCTAAACTGATCAGACCGCAAAATCAAGCTGCATTCATGTATTACTACAATGCTTTACCCTCTTCATATATTCACAGATTGGAAGAGAACACCATAGATAATATCGGATCTACCCTTTAGACTTGTTTGGAGTACGGAGAGAAGCTAGACATAACTGGTCTTCCTAAAGAAGACTATGCCAAAAAAACTGATATATCTACCATTCTACAGCTTATGCAAGACATTAATAATTGAATTTTTTTTTTGAAAGAAAGGGAATTACTCGTGCTTCCATTGTTGAAGCTTCCACACAGGCTACAACTAGAAATTTCACAAACACTAACTTTCAACCAAAATCCATATTGCCTAGAGCATGGTGTAATTTTTGCGAATAACATCACGAGGAAAGAACTTGTGAAATCAAGAAAAATGCGAGGGATCAAATCTTTGGAAAGAAACCAGACACTACCATCGTTGTCTTAGATTGGGCCCCACAGGATGATCTTATGGTAGTTAATACATAAAACAAATCATATTCCAATAAGGGCAAAGATGATTCTTCGAAGACTGCTTTTGCCCCTAGCAGATCCACTCAAAATACTGGCTCACAAGCTGCTCACCCTTCTACCAGTCATCAATTCACCTCTCCTTCTTCAAAGTATAATATTTTAAATCAGTTGGAAAACATTAAAGTTGATGCTACTCTTTTGGATATGGTGATTGTACCAGAACAAAAACAACATCTTATAAATTTCATGGAAGGTAAAAATTCTAACATAGCCAACCCGATGAAAGATTACGATGAAGAAGAGTCTCATGTAAATATGATAGGTGTAAATAACTTTAGGAGATCTGTAAATTATCCCCCTTTCTATATTTCTGTAAATGTTTTAGACAAAATAGCCCATTGTTGCCTCATTGATGGTGGCTCAGGCCCAAGTGTCGTGTCAAAGATCATTATGGAAGAGCTAGGCCTCTCTTGTACAAACAAAAATGCGAGAAGAATGATATTTTATAATAATCAAAAGAAATCCACGATTAGTGAGATCAAGGATGTAACATTAGTACTTTATGTGCATCCAGAAATACACACCACCCTAAACATTCAGGTCATTAATATGCTTGTCAACAATTACTCAATTATTTTGGGAAGAGACTGGAAAGCCTTAACAGGTCGTTACTTGTCTTTAGATGGGTCACATTTGTCTATCCCTAAGGATAGGAAGAACATTATTGTTCTCAGAGAAGATCATATCTCACCTTTCATTGAGAGAGCTCCTCAGCTAAATGTCAATTATGTTGAGGAAATGCTGGGTGTCTATTCTATTTTCACAGAAGAAGATGATGTGCCACGCAGACAATTTGACTATGATGACAGATTGTGGCATATGCACTTTGATGGTGCATGCTCCAATGAAGGAAATGAATATGGTATTATCCTTTACTCACTTGTAGGAAAAATAATTCGCTTGCACCAATAATGTTGCCGAATTTGAAACCCTGTTGTTAGGTATCGAAAATGCTTATAATTTGGGTTGTGGTCATCTTACTATTTTTGGTGATTCCAAGATTATGGTTAATCTGGTTAGAATGTTGAAATTACTAAGACAACTGAGAGGGGGGGGGGTGAATCAGTTGTTACTGTGCTTAAACAATTTATGACTTATTCAAACAATTTTTAATCTCTTCCAAGTGACCATCAATATTATACAAGATATGAACAACATAAATAATGAACATCATTCACACATAAGATATACACAGAGATAGATTTTCATGAGGAAACCCATAAAGGGAGAAAACCTCTTCTTCTTTGAATGATAGGAAGTCTTTTAAGTTCTGTACATCATCTATCTTTGAGCACCAACTCAATGTGAGGCTACTGCCTCTATTTTACAAGCTCCAAATTGCTGAGAGCACCAACCCTCTTATTTATCTAGCACCCACTAGAAGGAAGCATCAACTCCCTGAGTGTTCCAACACCAACTGGAATTATACAAGCACCAACTTGCATACATGAAACTCCGTGCTTTCCCTAGAACCACCCTGCCACCCTGTTTTCTAGCCACAACTAGATGGAAGATACAACTTCCAATATTCAAGCACCAACTTGAATATCAGAGGACCACAATCCTCCCTAGCACCACCCTAACTCCCTGATTATAAATAAATGATTTAATAACCAACAGTACAGGTATATCAATCCTTACCACTTCTTCTCTGTTATGCATTTCTTATCTACTTAACTATTCTTCTACTCTGTTCATACTTGGCTTGACTTGTTGTCTCTTTCTATCTGTTCTTTCTCTATTCCTCTCAAACTCTTTAGTATGTGTTCATTCTTCTCTCTTCACCTATTCTGTTCTGTTCAACTTCTGTTTCTCATCTTTGAGTTTGATCTCACACTGTGCATTCTGTGATTTTCCTTTCTCCCAGTTTAACTCATTTTTCATTGAGAACAACCAACCTCACACAATCATTGCATATATCTTTTATGCTCTCCCACCGATTCAGTTACACCTCGAATCTCCAAGGAAAACACCTCAGCAACTGAATCTCCAAACGTCCAAGAACCATGATTCAGTTCTGCTAACTGAATTGTAACTGAACAATTAACCGTGAGGTGAAACAATAGCCCTTCGACCAGATTTCCAAATGACCTGCACCGTTGGATTACATCCGCAGGGTCTTGCATTTATCCCATATGCCCACTGACTATGACCACATGCCTAATCAAAAGGTGCTTCGTAGTTTCACGTTTCACGAGTTTTGTTGCAAGTCATTCTGACTCTTCCAACTCCCGATCACGAAATGGAGCCTAGCAACTTGCAAGCTCCTTCCTTCATGTGACCACCGATGGTGACCACCGGCTATGTAAACAGGTCCTTTTCAATTTCGCGTATCAGAAATCTTGTGATGAGACATCTTGACTCTCCCATGTCGCGATCTCTGAAATGGAGCTTAGCTAGAATAACTACTTCCTCTCATATGACCACGAGTTGTGACCAAGCGCTTATTCAGAAGGCGCTTCGCGACTCGCAATTTCAGGAATCTTGTGATGAGGTGTCTTGACTCTCCCAAGTCACGATATCCGAAATACTCCATATCAAATCAATGGTTCAGGTCTCTCCCTTTGATGGACGACTATGATCATGTCGCAATTTCCTGCTGTGAGTTGCCTCATAACTCCCAACTTGGGAAACTCTGAAATGGAGCTTAGAGGCATGCTAGCTCCTCCCTTCATCCTCTGATGTGACCACAAGTTATGACCAGGGGCCAAGCACGAGGGTGTTTCGTGATTTCACATATCGCAAGTTTCTGCAACTCTGCCTTTGACTTTCCTGATTTGCAAGTCAATGAAATTCCAATCGCTTGCCACTTGTCCTCTGGCTCCAACGGCCAGGATCATTTTGTGACCTCGCATATCACGAGTTCAAGGGGTTAGAGAACCTCCTTTCTTTGACCTTTCAGTCAGTGAAATGATGATCTTTTTCCACGTGTCCTTTAGCTCCAATGGCCAGGATCATTTCACGACCTCGCATATCGTGATTTTGAGGGGTTAGAGCACCTCCTTCCTTTGACCTTTCAGTCAGCGAAATGATGATCTTTCACCACACATCCTCTAGCTCCAATGGCCAGGATCATTTCATGACCTCAAATATCGAGAGTTCTAGGGGTTAGAGCACCTCCTTCCTTTGACCTTTCAGTCAACGAAATGATGATCTTTTGCCACGTGTCCTTTGGATCCTACGGTTCAAATCTCATCACGAATTTACATTTCGTGGAGTTGGAGGATAGCTCTCGGCTTTATTCTCTTCACAGTTATACTGAATCCGATGACTGTTGGTCCTCGACACTTAGATCCAACGTCTGATATTGTTTCTCCTCTTCTACGTGCTCCTCCTGTCTAAATTTAGATCTGACGGCCATCAAAAATTCGGGATGGGTGATCCAACGATCACTGTTTCTCTTCACTGTTGAGCTCACACTTCTGCTCTTGCCACTTTCTCTTATTCGTCATCATCGTGCTGATTTCTGATCTTGCCATCAATGACAACAAGCATACTCTGCCTTCTGTCTATAAACATGCCAACAATCTCCCCCTTTGGCAGTGATGGCAACCCCTTGAAGAACCTAAACATCCAACTATACCACTGTAGCATCCTTACCATTACCACACTTTCTCCCCCTTTGACATCAATGTCAAAGAAGAAACACGATCCCCCTGAGCTGTTGCAGTACATCTCGAAGGTATAAGATATGCGACAGGCACATACTCCCCCTGACAACTATGAATGGAAGAACCAGAGCTATATTCACCAGAAATATAACATATATTCAATAAGTACTCTCCCTGATA
This sequence comes from Picea engelmannii, assembly GCA_009831015.1. Classification (NCBI taxonomy): domain Eukaryota; kingdom Viridiplantae; phylum Streptophyta; class Pinopsida; order Pinales; family Pinaceae; genus Picea; species Picea engelmannii. The sequence goes on along the minus strand of ML822560.1, from coordinate 61,904 downwards.
AGGTGAACAGATTAGACGAAAGAAGATATAACCCCCAACTTCTTATGAAGATATCCAAAAGGGGTTGCTGCTAATGGTTTAGTAAAGATGTCAGTTATCTGTTCTATGGAAGGAATATAATTCAGCTGAACAATGCTGTTTGTAACATGCTCTTTGAGAAAATTATATTTGATTGGTATATGCTTAGTCTTGGAATGAAGAAAAAGATTCTTGGAGACACTAATGGCACTGGTGTTATCACAATGAATTTGAATCAGATCAGTATGATTTACCGTCAAATCTGCAAGAGTTTGGATCATCCATAAAATCTGAGTGCAACAAGTAGCAACAACAATGTACTCTGCCTCTGCAGTTGATAAGGAAATATATCCCCGCTTCTTACTAATCCATGCTACTAACGAGTCACCCAAGAAGAATGCACCTCCAATGGTGCTCTTTCTCTCATCCACACAATTTGTCCAATCAACATCTGAATAAGAAGTTAACTGAAAATTCTGATTTCTGGGATACCACAGACCATAAATCATTGTGCCCTTCAAGTATTTGAATATCCTTTTTACAACTACTAAATGACTTTGTTTAGGAGCAGACTGATAACGACCTACCGGTCCAACAACTTGCATTATATCAGGAGAGGATGCTGTGATGTACAAAAGACTGCCTATCATTGATCGATATTTCCTTTGATCAACATCAGGTGAAATATCATCTTTACTGAGCTTGCAACCGACCACCATAGGTGTACTAACAGAGGAAGAATCTTCCATCTGGAACTTCTTCAACATCTCTTTCAAATATTTTTCTTGAGTGATAAAAATTCCTACAGAACTTTGATTTATTTGTAAACCAAGAAAGTATGACAATTCTCCTATCATGGACATCTCAAACTCTGTTTGCATAGAGTTAGAAAACCACTGGACAGAGGAATCATTAGTACAACAAAAAATAATGTCATCTACATAAACCAAAACAACTAGTAAATCATCACCTTCAGACTTAATGTAGAGATTGCTGTCAACACTACCTTTCTTGAACCCTTTGTCTTGTAAAAATTTGTCCAGTCTATAATACCAAGCTCGTGGTGCTTGTTTCAGTCCATATAAATCATTCTTCAGCTTGCAGACATAATCAAGATTATCTGTCAATGTGAATCCTTCAGGTTTCTCCATATATACTTCTTCCTCTAGATCTCCATTAAGAAATGCTGACTTAACATCCATCTGATTCACTTTAAAGTTCTTATGACATGAATATGCAAGAAACATTATGATGGCTTCCAGTCTTTCCATTGGTGCAAAGGTTTCATCAAAATCCTATCCTTCAACTTTTGCATACCCTTTACAGACTAATCTGGCTCTATTCCTAACAACTTGTCCCTTTTCATTCATTTTATTATTGAACACCCAATTGGAGCCTATTACATTCTTATCTTCAGGTCTAGGAACAAGTTCCCAAGTATTGTTTTTCTCAATCTGATCAAGCTCTTCATTCATAGCTCTAATCCAATCATCATTCTTGCAAGCTTCATCAAATTTTTTAGGTTCAATCATAGATAAAAATACAACTTGATATTGTTCTGACTCATTAATCAATTTCCTTCTTGTCTGAACTCCTTTATTTATATCTCCAATTATCTAATTTTCAGGATGATTCTTTCTAACAATTCTGAGAGGTGGTTTTGTTTCTTTCTATTGATTTGTGTCAGCCAGAGTATTCATATCTTCATCTGATTCATATTCTTCTCTTTCTGATCCTTAGACCTGCTAATCTTCATCTTCAACTATATCTTCTATGCTTGGTTCAACACTGCTTATATTTTGTACTGATATTTCTTCATCAAATTTTATGTCGATACAATCAACCAATTTATGCAGCCTCTTATTGTAGCATCTGTATCCTTTAATGTTTGTAGCATAACCTAAGAAGATACCTTCATCAACCCTTTCATCATATTTTCCAATATTTTCATCATTATTCTTAATATAACATTTACTCCCAAAGACATTAAAATGCTTGATTGAAGCAGGTATTCCAAACCATAGTTCATAAGGAGTCTTGTCACTGTGTGGCCTGAGATGAGATTTGTTCAGGATATGAACAGCTGTATGAATTGCTTCCACCCAATATGTCTGAGAAATATTCCTTTCATTCATCATTGATCTCGCCATCTGCTGAACTGATCTATTCTGCCTCTCAACTACTCCATTTTGCCGTGGAGTCCTTGGAATAGTGTATTCTTGTTTGATTCCATGTTTATCACAGAACTCTTTGAGGTTCCATGAACTAAATTCTCCTCCTCTATCATACCTTACTGCCTTTAATCTTTTTCCTGTTTGATTCTCAGTCAGAGCCTTAAACACTTTGAATTTTTCAAATGCTTCAGATTTTTTCTTCAAAAAGGCAACCCATGTTAGTCTAGAATAATCATCAATAATCAACATAAAATAATTTTGTTTTCCTGTACCTTCTTTCCTTGATGGTCCACATAAATCCATATGTACTAACGAGAGAGGTTTTTCTGTTGAAGGAAAGTTTTTAGATTTGAACTGTGTCTGAGTAAGCTTTCCTATTTGGCAAGGTTTACAAACAGAATCATATGGATTTGATATCTTTGGAAGATATTTTAATGCCCCATTATTTCTAAGCTTGATTATATGATCAAAATTTAGATGTCCAAGTCTCCTATTCCATAGCCAACTTTCATCATACTTGATTAAGTGGCATTCTTCTTTTTCTTCTTTTAACACATAGACATTGTTTTCTGTTCTTATCCCTTTTGCAACCAACTGTCCTGAATTCACAGACTTTATTTTACAATCTTTAGAAGTAAAAATAACTTCACATACACTGTCACAAACTTGATTGACACTTAGTAGATTATGTTTCAGACCATCTACAAACAACACATCTTGAGCTTTTCCTTTTCCATTACTCAGACTTACTATTCCTTTACCTTTTATTTTTCTTGGTGCATCATTTCCAAAAGTTACATTCTCTGATTTTCTTTCACTTAGAGTTAGAAACTTACTTTTGTCTCCAGTCATATGTTTGGAACATCCACTATCAATATACCAAGGATTCTTTTGTCTTTGGGATGATAACACTAGTCTACACTTGTCATCTTCTTTCTTCTTCCAAACCTTGAAATTTTCAGCAGTGGGATTCAAATCTGGCTTATAATTCCTTAAGCGAAAATCTGCAGCTTTATGTCCATAGTTATGGCAGACGCAGCATTCCAGTTCACTGAATAACCGATCATAATGATTGTTATGCTCATAACTGTTGTTATGTCTCACCTGCATGATTCTCCCAACCATCACATGATTTATAGTCTGTGGTTGTTTGTTGCTTGGCTGTCTCAATCTCTGTTGATTATTCCTTGAGTAACTTGATTGCTCATATCTAAATCTTAAAGAACAAGTTATAGCTTTGTGACCAAAGTTAGAACAGAAAAAACAATATCCATAGAAAAATCCTATGTACCTGGAAAAAGACATTCTTCTTTGAGCAGGTTGATTTCTTCCATGCTGATAATTTATCTGATCTACAGATTCGGTTCTGGTACTTTTTCTTTCATTCCTTCTTGGTGACTGGTTTTCTTTCTTTGTTTCTGCAGAGTGGTTGTTGTCAATGATTGAGGATCTGCCAAACTTGATGGGTTATGTATTACTTGGATGATCACTACTTGATCCTTCTTCATAGCCCAAACCAATTTCAACTTTGGATTCCTTTGCTGATTTAGAATGGAGGTTAATCCTTTTGAAGCTTTAATACTTGACAGATTTTGGTGATACAATGCCTTAAACTTCTCCATCTCTTTTCTAGTTTTTACTATCTCTTCTTCTAAGGCTTCACATCTCGCTTTATTTTCTGATAACTGTTGTTTCAGAATGTCCTCTATTTTCTTTTCCTCTTCTAACTCCACCTTTAGTAAGTCGAAGTCTTCATTAGGTTTTTTACCATTCATTTTAAACTGCATCAACAACTGTTTTTTTTTTCTCTTCTTACATCTGAGTCTGTCAATTTCTTCCAAAGCACTGATTAATTCACCTTCCATATCCACCAAAACTTCTTCATCATCCATGTCACTTCCTGTGTGTTGATCATCAAGATATCCCATATCCATAAGCATAAAATCATTCACTTTGTCTGCACAGGATGAATCACTATCTATGTCTTCTGAGGAGTCATCATTATTTGCACACAAACTTTTCTTTTTACTATATTTCTTAAATTTGTATTTCTTTTCATCATCAGAGTTCTGGTCCTTTTGGTATTTTTTCTTGTGAGGACACTTAGATGCAAAATGACCTATTTTACCACAGTTAAATCATTTAAAGGGCAGATTGCCTTGGTATTTGCCTGATCCTTTCTTTAACCTTCTCACAAATTTTTCCTCAATATCATCTAGTTCTGAATCAATATTCTTATCTACTTTAAAAGATGCTTCTCTAGTAATGGATTTATCTTTGCTAATTCTCATTTCATATGTAGTTAGAGTTCCTAGGAGTTTATCAATGGACAAAGTTTTAAGATCATTTAATTCTTCTATTGCAGAGACTTTTGGATTAAATTTATCAAGCAAAGATCTTAAAATATTTTGAACTAAAAATGATTCTTCAATCTTCTCACCAAGACCCTTCATGGCATTCACAAGTTCTTCAACTCTTAAAAAATACTTGCTAACTGTTCCATCTTCATTCATCTTTAGTTGTTCAAATTTCAATCTATATGTTTGAAGTTTGGCATCTTTTACTTTCTCATTTCATTAATAACTGCTAATAAGTTTATCCCACATTGCTTTGGCAGTTTCAAGATGCATCACCTTTACAAACTTAGCTTCAACAACTCCATTCAAGATAGCATTCATTCCCTTAGCATTAAAGTTAAATTCTAACTTATCATCCTTGGAAGCTAGCACAACAGGCTTTGTATATCCAGTCTCTACTACATCCCAAACATCAACACCTAAGGCCATTAAGTATGTCCTCATTCTAACCTTCCAGAAGGAAAAATTTGTTCCATCAAACAGGGGAGACTTATTGGCTGAAGTCCCTTCATGACTTGTCATGTTTAATCTTACAGATCTACCTTTAAATAAAAGGAACCCGCTATGCTACCAATTGTTGAAATTACTAAGATAACTGAGAGTGGGGGGGGTGAATCAGTTGTTACTGTGCTTAAACAATTTATGACTTATTCAAACAATTTATAATCTCTTCCAAGTGACCATCAATATTATACAAGATATGAACAACATAAATAATGAACATCAGTCACACATAAGATATACACAGAGACAAATTTTCACGAGGAAACCCATAAAGGGAGAAAACCTCTTCTTCTTCGAATGATAGGCAATGTTTTAAGTTCTGTACATCATCTATCTTTGAGAACCAACTCAATGTGAGGCTACTACCTCTATTTTACAAGCTCCAACTTGCTGAGAGCACGAACCCTGTTATTTTTCTCTCACCCACTAGAAGGAAGTATCAACTCCCTGAGTGTTCCAGCACCAACTGGACTTATACAAGCACCAACTTGCATACATAAAACTCTGTGTTTTCCCTAGCACCACCCTGCCACCTTGTTTTCTAGCCACAACTAGATGGAAGATACAACTTCCAATTTTCAAGCACCAACTTGAATATAAGAGGACCACAGTCCTCCCTAGCACCACCCTACCTCTCTGATTATAAATAAATGATTGTATAACCAACAACACATGTATATCAATTCTTACCACTTCTTCTCTATTCTACAATTCTTCTCTGCTTCACTATTCTTCTGCTCTGTTCATACTTGGATTGACTTGTAGTCTCTTTCTATCTGTTCATTCTCTGTTCCTCTCAAAATCTTTGGTATGTGTTCATTCTGCTCTCTTCACCTTTTATGTTCTGTTCAAATTCTGTTTCTCATCTCTGAGTTTGATCTCACACTATGCATTATGTGATTTTCCTTTCTCCCAGTTTAGCTCATTTTTTAGTGAGAACAACCAACCTCACACAGTTACTGCATATCTCTTTTATTCTCTCCCACCGATTCAGTTACACCTCGAATCTCCAAGGAAAATTCCTCAGCAACTGAATCACCAAACATCCAAGAACCACGATTCAGTTCTGCTAACTGAATCATAACTGAACAATTAACCGTGAGGTGAAACAGTAGCCCTTCGATCGGATTTCCAAATAACCAGCACTGTTGGATTACATCCACAGGGTCTCACATTTATCCCATATGCCCACTGACTATTACCACAGGCCTAATCAAAAGGCGCTTCGTAGTTTCACGTTTCGCGAGTTTTGTTGCAAGTCACTCTGACTCTTCCAACTCCCGATCATGAAATGGAGCCTAGAAACTTGCAAGATCCTTCCTTCACATGACCACCAGCTACACCAACATGCACTTTGCAATTTTGCGTATCAGAAATCTTGTGATGAGACATCTCGACTCTCCCATGTCGCGATCTCTGAAATGGAGCTTAGCTATTATAACGCCTTCCTCTCATATGACCACGAGCTGTGAACAAACACTTATTCAAAAGGTGCTTCGTGACTCGCGATTTCAAGAATCCTGTGATGAGGTGGCTCGAATATCCCAAGTCGCGTTATACAAAATACTCCATATCGGATCAATGGTTCAGGTCTCTCCCTTTGATGGGCGATTGTGATAATGTCGCGATTTCCTGCTGTGAGTTTCCTCATAACTCCCAACTTGTGAAACTTCGAAATGGAGCTTATTAGTGTGCTAGCTCCTCCCTTCATCCTCTGATGTGACCACAAGTTATGACCAGGGGCCAAGCACGAGGGTGTTTCACAATTTTGCATATCGCGAGTTTCTGCAACTCTACCTTTGAATTTCCTGATTTGCAAGTCAGCGAAATTCCAATCGCTTGCCACATGTCCTCTGGCTCCAACGACCAGGATTATTTCACGACCTTACATATCGCAAGTTTGAGGGGTTAGAGAACCTCCTTCCTTTGACCTTTTAGTCAGCGAAATGATGATCTTTCACCACGTGTCCTCTGGCTCCAACAGCCAGGATCATTTCGCGACCTCGCATATCATGAGTTTGAGGGGTTAGAGCACCTCCTTCCTTTGACCTTTTAGTCGACAAAATGATAATATTTTTCCACGTGTCCTCTGGCTCCAACGGCCAGGATCATTTCTTGACCTCGCATATCATGAGTTCGAGGGGTTAGAGCACCTCCTTCCTTTGACCTTTAAATCAACAAAATTATGATCTTTTTCCACGTGTCCTCTGGATCCTATGGTTCAAATCTCATCATGATTTTACATTTCACGAAGTTGGAGGATGGCTCTTGGCTTTATCCTCTTCACAGTTATACTGGAACTGACAACTGTTGGTCCTCGGTGCTCAGATCCAACGTCTGATATTTGTTCTCCTCTTCTGTGTGCTCCTCCTGTCTGAATTCAGATCCAATAGCCATCAGAAATTTGGGATGGGTGATGCAACGATCACTGTTGCTCTTCACTATTGAGCTTACGCTTATGATCTTTCCGCTTTCTCTTGTTCGTCATCGTCGTGCTGGTTTCTGATCTTGCCATCAATGACAACAAGCATACTCTGCCTTATGTCTGTAAACATGCCAACATAGAAAAATATATAATCCCAATAACAAGCTCATGAAAATATGCACTCAGGCTGTTTGGGCCTTGATTTAAAATATGTGTTCTTTCAACATCACTCACATAAAAAGGGAGCTTAATACCATGGATGACAGGTTTTAATTTTTTTATGCCTCTCCTACTTGGATCTTTTACCGCAATGACCTAATTGCACTTTTATGTCTCTTTATCATCCACATATACCTGACAATGTTGAATCATGGAAGGTTTTAAAAAATGATGAGGATATCTGTGCTTTCTTACAAAGTGAAATTCTCAATCCTAACAAATTAATTTCTATGGAAGATGATAAGTTTCCAAAAGGATTGACTCCTCTTGAGAGTTCATTTTCAAGTAGTGATGTTGGTAAAAAGGAAAATACTATAGAAGAGGAGTCAAAGAGGAAAGTTGGAGACATTTTCTCTAGGAACATTGGAACCTCAAATGATCCAAATATTCTTAAAATAGGAGCCCAATGTTCACAAGAGGAAAAATAAATATTCATGGATTTATTCCATGAATTTAAGGACTTCTTTTCTTGGTCGTATGAGGATATTCACAGTTTTGATCCAAACATCATCCAACACACCATTCCTGTTAAGGAAGGGATGAAACTAGTAAGACAGAGACAAAGGCCTATAAGCCCTGCCCTTGAAGCTACTATTAGGAAGGAAGTAGAAAAGTTACTAAAAGCTCAAATCATCTTTCCAATAAAATATTCCGAATGGGTCTCAAATCTGGTCCCTATACGAAAGAAAACTTGTTAGATCAGGCTATGTGTTGACTTTCGTGCTTTGAATAGAGATAGCGTTAAGGATAATTTTCCACTTTCTAATATGGAAATGATCCTAAAACACGTGGTTGGGTATCAAATAATGTCCCTACTTGATGGTTTTTCTGGATACACTCAAATTAGATTCAAGAGGGCTGACAAATACAAAACCACATTCACCATCAAATGTGGTACCTTTGCCTACGAACACATGCCTTTTGGCCTGTCTAATGCAGGTGCCACATTATAGAGAGCTATGCAAATAAATTTTGATGATTTGACCGATAAGATAATTCAGGTTTATCTTGATGACTTAACTGTTTACTCTAAGGACCGATCAAATCATTTTGGTCATCTTAGGAAAGTCTTTCTGCGATGCAAAAAATTTGGTATGTCATTGAATCCTTCTAAGTCTATTTTCAGAGTCACTCAAGGAAAAATCCTTGGTCATATTGTTTCTGATGGCGGTATTAGTATTGACGCTGAGAGAGTTGCTGCGATTATCAACCTCCCTACCCCTACCTCGAGATTTCATGGGTACTATTAAATTTGTTAGGAGGTTTGTTCCTGACTTCGTTGTGATGGTTAAACCTATTCATAATTTGATGAAGTAGGATAGAACCTTCTCTTGGACTGATGAGGTAGAAAATAATTTTATAGGAATCAACAAGGCAATCAACTCTGCACCAGTCTTAGCCAAGCCTGATTTTAGTAAAGACTTTATCATCTATACCAATGCCAAAGAAGAGGAAATCTTTTCCATCCTTCTCCAAGTTGATGACCAAAATCAAGAAAATCCTATAGCCTATATGAGTCAAAGTTTGTCAGATGATGAGGTGAAATATACCTTGATTGAAAAACACACTTTTTCCTTGGTAAAAGCTATAGGAAAGTTCATGCATTTTATTTTGGGAAAGCAAACACAGGTAAGAGTCCCTTTTCCTGTAGTCAAGTTTCTTCTTACACTGACTCATTTGTCAGGAAAAATTGCACATTGGATTGCCAAAATCCGAGAACATGATTTAACGATTACTACAACAAGACAATTAGAGGAACTGATCTATCTCTTCACTTGGCTCAACAACCTGAAATAAGTGATTCTCTTGAGGAAGATGAGAATGCTTTGTCAACACTTTTTTACTTGGAAATGTTGGGTATGTGTTATATTCTTTGCACGAGTAGTAGTGTTTGCGTTGCATTGGGTGCGGAGGGGGGTTGGAGAATTTTTTTCCTCGGGAAACATGTCACATTTTTCCTCATTTTTCGTATTGCCTCAATTTCCATGTCCATTGTTGGGAGTTTTTTCAACACATGGTTTTTTACCGATGGTTTTCTATTTCCGGTTAAGGAATTAGGGTTGTTGACTAATCCAGGTCATTGGTTTAGGGTTTTGGATGTTGCTGGCTCATATATGTATATTGTATTGTAAACAATGCATCACTATGAATGAATATAGAATATGCTGGTTTTCCCGATTTGGGTTTCCAGGGGAAAAATCTCTATGTAATGTTTGTATTTTCCATTGTATCTTTTCTGTTCTTTTACTGAAAATCTGTTTGTTGTAAATGTTGTACAAGGTTAAAATCTTTAGGAAACTCTTGATATAGATCTTGTTGACCATCCTTGGTACAAGGATATCATTTATTATCTCTTACATCAAAATTGTCCAAATCATTTAGATTCACATTAGCATAGAAGAATGCGCTTGATAGCCCCAAATTTCCTCATCTTAGGAAACATTATTTTTCGCAGATCTAATGAATGGTTGTTGTTAATATGTGTTGATGATAAAGCAACATTGTTGGCACATGAAAAGACCCAGGTTTTAGCTCCAAGAGCGCACCAACAATCCCTAACTACTGGCCCTTTCGACAACACCTGCGAGGTAGATGTAGTCTCACCCGAAGCAGCTATGGGGGGGTTGCAGGACAAAGATTTCTACAAACAAAGGGAATATCAAGTGGATCTAATGGGAGAACAACACAACATTCATATATCACTTATAAACTTAGATCTACTCCGCACAATTATCTATCAGATCTAACACAGTAATGCAATAACAATATATCAAATGGAAAAGAACATAGAATCAATCACACATGACACAAGATGTATGTGGTTCACCCCCTCTCTAGGGATACTTCCACAGAACTGTGCTTTATAATATATTAAGACGAAGCATACAGTTCTTTTCTGCGCTCTCAGCTAGCAGATCTTCTTTCTTCTCCTCTTCTTCCCGCCCACCCAACTGCAGGACTAATCTTCACACCCAGCTGAATATCTCACAATACTAGAGTGCTCTTACACTTAGCACTTCTCTCTCACACAAAAATAATCACTCATGCCAAAAACTAGAGTGACAATAACAATATCAACAACAACCCAACCCAGGTCCTCTTGACCTTTATTTATATATTAAAATCACTCACTGACAACCTTAGGCCGAAACCTAGGTGTCAAAAACCCTAGATACCAAATCCCTAGGTGTCTAAAACACTAGGTCAACTTGACCTGCATTTTCAGGGCTTTTCCAGCTTGTCTTTCCTTCCTTCTCACGCGGTACTCCAAGCATCCAACAGTGGATTTTTCTGCTTGCTGAGTTGTCCACGATCCATCTTCCTTCCTGATATATCATCCTCAATCTCCTCGTCCAACGACTTGATTTCTCTTACTTCACTCTGTCGTTTCTGCTCTTCTGCTTACTTCGACCCAGTATCAGTCATAACGCCTTCCGTGCAGTTCACATTTTTCCTTTTCTTCCTTGACCTTCTCTTGCTTCCATACCCAAGGGCCAACATGCCTCCAACACTCACCTGTGACTCATCCCGAGGCACTTCATATCTAATCCTTCTATTTTTCTTCAACATCGGACTGCGCAGTGCAACCCTCCTTTCCTTCCTTGTGTATACTGTCTTTTTTGTGTCTGGTATCCAGTTTCAACTACACCTGGTACCTCGACCCTTTTCCTTATGCGTTTACTGAGAGCTGTGAGGCAACTGGTTGTCAAAATACAATTTCAACCAGCTCTCGTTCACTAATCCTTCCTTCCATTCTCCATTCAAAGTCTTCAATTGCGCAACTCCTTCTTCTGTAACATATGCGACCTCATATGGTCCAATCCAATGCGTTCTGAACTTTCCTGGATGCTTCATGAACTTGCTGTCTTATACTAATACCAAATCAACTTGCTTAAATTCCTTCTTCTTGATGTGCCTATCATGGTAGGCCTTCTCTCTTTCCTTTTGGACCCGCTGATGGAATTCTTCAATAAATCTGTCTTCTTCTAGTTCGAACAACTGTGCAAGTCTCTCTTGAACATTGCCAATGTTGTCCATACCTGTAAAGGCAACGATTCTTAGGATGGGTACCAAATATTCCATTGGGACAACAACTTCTAAACCATAAAGCAACTTAAAAGGTGTCTGCATTGTCAGATTCTTGCAAGTAGTTCTATAGGCCCATAGTACTGCTGGTACTCTTAAATCCTAGTCATCCCTGTTCACATTGCAAATCTTCGTTAGTGCTATCTCCAAGATTTTGTTGAATGCTTCAACTATCCCATTTTCTTGTGGATGGTAAGGTGTGCTCTTATGATGATGGACTGCAAATTCCTCCGTCAGGGCTTCAACGGTCTTATTGATGAAATGTGTACCTTGATCACTCATAAGGATCTTTGGGAATCCAAACCTAGTTATGATGTCATCAAATATGAAGCACACATATGTAGTTGCACTATAGTCCTTAACTTCTCTTGCTTCGACCCATCTAGTCAAGTACTCTGTGGCAGTGATTATGTACCTTGCTCCTGTGCGCTTTCCTGGTGAGTTTATAGGTCCTACAAAGTCAATAGACCATTTCTCCAATGCTTGTAGGGTCAGCTGTGGTTCTAATGGAATTTCATCTCTTCTGGACGGTTTCCCAACTCTTTGGCATACATCACAGGCTCTGTAATAGTCATTGGCATCTTTGTGTAAGGTAGGCCACCAAAAGCCAGCTCTAAGAACCTTCTGCGTGGTTGCTTTTCCTGTGTAGTGTCCTCCTGCGATGCCTTCATGAGATTCTGCGAGGATCAATGGTCTCTCTGCCTCCATAACACACCTCCTCAGTATCTCATCAGGTCCCATTTTGTATATCTTTCCATCTATAAGTGAAAAGTCTGCAACGCACACTACTAGCGATTTTTTCTAGGTGATTATATACTCACTAGGTGCCATCCTTGTTGACAAGAATTGAGCTATCTCTGCGAAGTGGTCACCAATCTTTCTAATGGCTAGCAGCTGTGCATCCAATAATGTATCTTCCAAATTAGTGGGCTCTTCTCCATGTTCCAACCTTGACAAGTGGTCAGGACCCTTGTTCATTCTGCCCGGCTTAACCACGATCTCAAAATCATATTCTTGAAATAGCAGAAGCCATCTGCATATTCTCCCCCCAACAATGGCTTGTTGACTAGGTACTTCAACGTGAGGTGGTCAGTAAACATTTTAAAGTGTCCTCCCAACAGATAGTGGCGGAACTTCTACAGCGCATACACCATGGCTAATCCTTCTCTCTCAATGGTGGTGTAATTAATCTCAGCTGTGGATAGTTTCCTGCTAGCAAAGGATAATGGGTGGTCGATGTCTCCTATTCCCGGTTATGCTAACACATCTCCTAAGTCAATAGAAGACGCATTTACATGCACGTGAAAATCCTTGTTCCAATCTGGGAAAATGAGAATGCGCGCAGTAACCATTTTCTGTTTCAGCATATTGAGGCTCTGCTGGCATTCTTCTGTCCAGTGAAATTGATAGTCTTTCTTCAAAATATTCTCCATGGGTGCTGTAATCTATGTGTAGCCTTTAATGAACTTCCTATAATATCCAGTATGTCCCAACGTAGTGCGTAGTTATTTGACTGAAGTAGGGGGGGGCAGATCAACTATAAGGACAATTTTAGATGGATCTACCAACAATCCTTGCTTGCATACAATATGACCTAACATCACTCCAAATGGTGAGCAGAAGATGCACTTCTTTAGATTCAAGGCAATCTAACACTGCCTGCATTTTTCCAACATTATCCTTAGACATTCAATATGATTTTTTAGTAAACTAAAAACAGTCCAATCATCAAAATAAGCTTCTAGAAATTTATGTAGGAACTCCTTGAATGCTTCGACCACCACCCTGGAAAAGATGGTTGGGGCATTCTTCAATCCAAATGGCATCACCGTATATTGGTATGATCCCCACTCTGTTGCAAATGTGGTCTTATGGCGATCTTCCTTGGCAATTCGGATCTGATGGTATCCTAAAAATCCATCTATCAAAGAATATACCTCCTGTCCACCTACATTATCTAACACCTCATCAGTGAATGGTGTAGGGAAGGGGTCATGCAAGCAGGAATCATTCAGCTTCCTGGGCGCTAAACAGATCCTAATATCTCCTGTCTTCTTGTCTTGCACCACCATAGGGATAATCCACTCTGATTCTTCGACAGGTTCTATAATCCCTACTTCAAGCATTCTGTCAAGCTCAATCTTCACCTTCTCCTTATATTTAGGGTTCAGTCTGTAGGGTCTCTGTTTGACTAGTCTTTCATCTGGTTTCAAAGGGATCCTCATCTCTCCCATAGGCCCTTTAATTCCCTTCATATTAGTGAACTTGGTCGGAAACAAGTCCTAATATTCATGCAGTAACTCTGTGATCTTGTCAATAGTATAAACATCCCAATAATCTCCGACATTTGCAAGCTTCGGTGTTTGCTCGGTTCCAATATTGACTTTTTTAATCTTAATTGGATGTCCAATAAATGGTAGCTCAACTCCTGGTCCTTCCACATCTCTCTATCCCTCTGTTTATGCGATGTTCACCTTCCTCGGATCATCGTCTTCATCAACATTGATGTTGTAACAACCCTACAGTTTCTGGAGGGGCGCAGTCCATTTGTCCTCTTCTTGTTCTAAATGGAGGCTAGAGGCCTCCTCAAATAATTTCTATCTTAAAATATGTAACGCTTGATGTACTGAAGGATATTGACTTTCAAATAAGAAGGTAGTTGCAAAATTTTGAGTCATACCTTCCCAATTTGTAGTGATGAGGCACAACTCTTCTTGAAGGTACTAGTTGATAGGGGTTGTGTCCAGCGTGTTAATGAATTTGTGCACCCACTGCTCTTGAGGAATGTTTCACTAGGATTCCTCACAACTTCTCACATGGTCCTTCAGACAACTTCGACCTGTATACCGAACTTCGCAACCTTCTACTTGTGCTGAGAACCACACTTTCATCAAAGTACGACATTGTACCCAGTCTATAATGTTGTTTTTGTGTGTCCCCCACCATCTTTCTGGTGTTTCTTTCAAGGCCTCATCCATTGCCAACAATATTTGTTTCATTGGTACACTTTCTTCAAAGTCCGATAAGAAGGCTTCTAAAGTATTCAAACCATCAAAGGTGGGTAGGTTACTTACTGTTGTGCCGATCCAACGAACTTCTCTGGTTAATCTAGAACATATCCTTGTAGATACTTCATACAATTTGTTCTGCCAGTTCTCCAGTGCTTCTTCTGAATCTGATGAACAAGCGCAGTCACTTCGCCAACTTAGGTTTCCATCGGACGTAGGATTATTGTAATCCTGCTGTCTGGCGGTTAGTTTGTATATGTTTTCCAGTTCATATGTGCGGTCTTCTTCTTTGATGGGATCTGTGTATCACTGGCCTTCATATGGATCTAAAGGCCCAATGACCCTAAGTCCATCTCCTTCAAACGTCATTCTTCTTTTCTTTAAATCAACCACAGTGGAATTATTGAAAGCCCAATCAATTCCTAATAATGCAGGGTAAGGACATCTATCATCAACTATCTCAATCACCTCAAAATATGCAAACGTCCTTACTCTGTCGATGTCCACAGGGACATGTTCCAATCTTCCAAAGGGGCTTACAACTTGCTGATTAGACATCCTAAGCCTAATAGGGGAATATATCAACTTGGGTTTTCCCATTAGTGCCCAGGTTTGCTTCGTCATGACATTAACCTCCGACCCTAAATCGAGGACCAGATAGTCTATATCATACTTTCCTATTTGAGAATTCAAGTGTAATTCCTTATTTTTCCTTCTCCTTTTAGAGACTTTGTGTACTGCCCTATTCAGTAAGGGGTCTACCTTTCTTAGCTCATATTGTCTGATTAAATTTTGTAGTTCTTGTACAACACTTTCATCCTGAATTAACTTAATACAAGTATATAAAAATTCCATGAGCTTGCTTACCTCTTTTCCTTCTTTTGGCAGAGCAGACTAATCAAATGCCAAAGGCATTCCATATTCTCTCACTTCTGGTCATGATTTTGATGAAGAACCTTGGTCTCCCCTGGATTATTTTCTTGCCTCCTCAAACATTTGTTTTTCTTTCTTTGCATCAAAAGTTTGTGTCTTCTCTGCAACTTTCCTGACTCTTGAGTCTTCTGTAGTATTTCCTTGGGTCATTCTGTCTTCTCCTGTAACAACGCCTCCTCTAGTGATAAAAACGACTCTAGGGTCTTCTTCGTGAGTTTCAACGTATATCAGTTGCACTTGCGGGTTTTGCTGAGGTCTTCGTCTCTCCTGAAGATTAGCTAGTAGTACAAGACAATCTTCTATAACATGTTCGAATGAATTGCAGTAGTTGCAAGTGGTGCAAGGGTTCTGATAGTACCTTGCCAAGTGTCCTAGTTGCGCACATTTGTAACAAATGATTTTTCCTCAACCTTGGTCCATACCTCCTCCTCGTCCTCATCCTCTGAATCCACCGCGAGGATTGAACTTTCCTCTTTCTGGGGAATTGTACTACGTAGTGTTTCCTTCTTGCTGTAATTCACCTTGAATTGAACTTTCATGCATGAGGTCATAAGCCCTACAATCCCTATCATCATGCCCCACGGACTTACAAAACGTACAATACAAATTTGTGGGTGTCTAAAAATATTTTTTCATGTAATAGCACTCACTTGGTCAATGTCTATTTCTACATACCTCGCACCAGGGTAGGTTGAATTGCTTCAAAGGGCTCAGAGCTCCAGAGGCCAAATATTCATGGAATAGGGGATAGTGCTCCTTGTCATGACCTTCTGATTTGCATCCGACACACCAGATTTCTTCTGTTTTATATTTTCCCTTGTATTTCTTCATATCTTCGACCTCCAGAGACAAACTAGTTAGCTCACTCAAGATTTGATTCATACCTAAGCTAGATTCTCCCATAGGGGCTGATTCTAACTTCATGGCGATCTCCAGTGCCTCGGCCTGCGAGGAAATCTTCTATTTCATCAGTGGAACTCTGATGTGTGGTAAGAGAACAATGATGAACCACTCCTTGTTTTTCTCATCCAGGATTTGAAAAGTCAACTGACTTGTTAAGGTATTGAATCTTTGATCGAATTCCCAAACAGGTTCGACTACCTTCTACTTGATTTCTTTTAGCTCCGTAATAAATTGTGACTCTGATTTGGGTTTCTTGAACTCTGCAATCAACACATTCTTGATCTCATTCAATGGCTTAGGCTATGAAAGTCCTTGGACAAGATTCATGTACCAGCTCAGTGCGTGATCTCTTAGAGTAGTGCTAAACTGAGTTCTTTTAACAGCTTCGTCGGTGACATTTTTAATATTCCATACAACTTCACATAGAAACCAGTGCTGATCAGGATCTTCAGATCCATCTCCCCTAAAGATAGGGAGCCTCATCTCATCTGCCATAGAGATGCCTAGGTTTCCTGTCTGAGTATATGCTGAACTGCTAGTAATAGTACTCTGAGAACTTTGGTGATTCTGGTTATTCTGATTACTTAGTGCTGCTGAAACAACATGAAGAGTAATAATACTTACTTCAACAATCTACGTAGTTCCTGAAGTTTCTGGCTCGCTCCGACGAGGTTCTTCAGCTTCCCCTTCCTCTGTCCTAGTGGGTTCTGAATTCTCTTCGTCCATTAGATCCACCTCTTCTCCACTGTAGAAATCCTCGTCGCTGTAATTCTTCTTAAACATGTTCGCGAGAGGAACTTCTATGAACGCTTTCCCACTACGTGTATGTCCAGCTTCTGTGTCGCTGTCGCTGTCCGAATTCTTGAACATTATCCTTTTCCGATCTGAGCAACTACTATATCTTTAAGACGTTCTTCTCATGTAATAGCATCTTGATCCTGAACTTTAGAAAATGTAAAATTTTTCCTCTGGGTCCCTTGAAGAAATATCTCTCGGCTTGGCTATATGACTCTACTCTGTCAAAAAAAAAATCAGTGATGTACCTTCCAATGGTGATATCAAACCAGTGATCTACTACTCGTGACACGTCATTATCGACTCTCTTGACCTTCTTGATTAGCGCCGATGTTCAAACCACATGAGGTCTAGATCTGATCTCAAACTGGGTATCTGCTAACCTAGCTAGCCACTCATATAGCTCTTGATGGATTCCTCCAAAGAAAATCTCATGTATATCAGTAAAGATATATCTTCCTAACCAATCCTCTGTACTAAGATTAGGGTTCTTGTTTTGGGCTTCAGGGAAGTCCTTTTCTTGATATTCTATCCACTTCCGAATCTTTTTTTTTTTATGGAAACCACCTTGACATTCCCTCACGAAGATTCTTGTCCTGACAACAGAACCATTTGTTGGCACAGGGGAAGACCCAGGGTTCAGATCTAAGAGCGCACCAACAAGCCCTAACTACTGGACCTTTCGGCAACACCTGTGAGGTAGATGCAGTCTCACCTGAAGCAACTATGGGGGGTTGTAGGACAGAGATGTCTACAACCAAAGGGAATATCAAGTGGATCTAATGGGAGAACAACATAACATTAATATATCACTTATCAACTTAGATCTACTCCTCACAACTATCTATCAGATCTAACACAATAATGCAATAACGATATATCAAATGGAAAAGAAGATAACATCAATCACACACAACACAAGATGTACGTGGTTCACCCTCTCTCTAGGGATACATCCACATAACTGTGCTTTATAGTATATTAAAATGAAGCATACAATTCTTGTCTGCGCTCTCAGCTAGCAGATCTTCTTTCTTCTCCTCTCTTTCTCTCTCCTTCCTGCGCACCCAACTGCAAGACTGATCTTCGCACCCAACTGAAGATCTGTTGGGACAGGGGTAGACCTGGGTTCAACACTACAACAACGCACCAAAAAACCCTAACTACCGACCCTTTTGACAACACCTGCGAAGTAGATGAAGTCTCACCCG
Organism: Picea engelmannii; assembly: GCA_009831015.1. NCBI lineage: Eukaryota > Viridiplantae > Streptophyta > Pinopsida > Pinales > Pinaceae > Picea > Picea engelmannii. The sequence continues at coordinate 43,271 of ML822560.1, read as the reverse complement.
AGGTAGAGGCACGGGTGGTTGCAAGACTCAGGTGTCCGCAACCTTAGTTGGGACACAGATCTATGATTATATCACTTAGAAAGCACTTAGCCTAGATCATTCAGTAATATACATTCCTTATTATACTTCGTGGAAAGCACATAGCACCGCAATATTCACTTAGATCTAAGGTATTTCAACACTTAGCAACAACAAGATAGATCAGATTTGGTAGATCAAGTACTTAGCACATTCCTACACATCAGATATAGCATTCATATACATCTCTAGCACCAATCATAAGTGAGTCTATCTAATCACACCTAAGAACTTAGCAATACAAAACATCTAAGAATAAGCACAAAGAACAACACACAGTATTTACGTGGTTCACCCCCACCCCGGGGCTACGCCCACCAAATATTCTTCTTTATTAGCTTCAGTCAATCTGGTTACAACACAGAGCCATCAAAACCCTACTCCACATAGGACATGAGATCTGCACACACCTCGCCAGATCCTCCTTCCCCGAGTAGATCTAGCACAGAGCCTCCTTACAATCTGTGCACCTAGCACTTACAACACTTGCACTCAGCTATGCAAGTCAATCACATAGATCAATTCTAGCACTAAGCCCTTGGCCAATATTCTTTACCACATCACGTACTTACATTGCTTAGGTATCTATTTATACATTACAAAAGTGGGCCTAAACATGGGTAAACCCACAGGCCGACATTCCTTTCCCGTTACATATTCCCAAAACCCAAAAAGGACCCAAAGTGGGTCAAGATCCCGTGATCTCTACTTCGTCTTGTGTGGTTCCTTCGATAGGGTGTCAAAGTCCCAAAAATGGTCAAATATGACCAAGTGTTCCTCAAAACTTGGTCAAGGGCCAACATGCCCCCAACACTCACCTGTGACTCATCTCGAGTCACTCAGGTCTGACCAATTCTACTTCGAACGCCTCGAGCTTGGCTCGCACTGTTGCATTGCTACTGCCTCTTGCTCGACGAACTCCTGGATGAGCATTTTACTGACTGGTCCCTCTAGGCGCTGTTCTGCTATATTCACGACCTGTTCCAGCTATGTTCCTTGGCTCTCAATCTCTATAAATAAATGACATGCCTTATCTTGCAAAGGTTGAAGTTGTTGAGTTACTTCCATTACATTGCTCTGGATCATATGGATCTACTGCTGTGCGATGCGCTACTCATGAGATCGCTTCATTTTCTCTATGGGTGATAGGGCCTTCAGTTGTACCTGTAGCTTCTCGGCTTCATGCTTCGCTTCCTGGAGCTGCGACTCCAATTTATGAAATTATGGGTTCTCGGTTAGGTTCTCATGTATCTACGCACTTCTGCTACTTAATTGTTTTGCATTCCTCAGTGAGTGCTTTAATTATTTCTACTGTGCTCCGGGTAGTCATTTCTCACTGGTCATGCTCTTCTTGCGGGGTACTTGGTATGGTCTGAAGCTCTCAGTCCACGACTCTTTATTGAAGTTGCTGAATAACTTCAACAAGCTTCATCACTTGGTGTTCTAAGGGTTCTTCTGCCTTCTTCTCTAAGCCGGTCATAGAGAGAAATTCTTTGTTGAATGCTTCTTCGATCCCGATCTGCTTCATGAGCAACTACTCTTTCTCTTTTTGAATCTTCGCTCTGTCTTCTTCAAATTTCGCTTGGATGGCGTCCTTCTCTTGTTGCGCATCTTGGCGTTGCTCGATGATTTCCTTCTGTGCTTGCTTTAGGGCCTGGGTGGCCTGCGCTGTTGCTTCCTCTACTTTCCGAAGGCATACTTCGACTGTGTCAACAATCTTGCAGAGTTGAACTGGTTCATCTCCCTCTTCCGTGGTTCCTTCTGGCAAGGGTGCAGTGGAGACTGCGCGGCTAGATTGAAGTGCCTGCTGCACTCCTTGGAGCTCGCTCTCAATTCTGTTGTACATTGTCTCTTGATTAGCTTCCTTCTTTTATGTTATCTCTTCTATAGCTTCATTCATAGCTACAATGAGGAAATTGAAGTCATATGGAGTGAGGGTGGTCTGCATCTTAGTTACGATTGCTTTTGATTTCTTTCGGGAGGAAGGTTCCGGAGGTGAACCTTTTCTTTTCTTTATGATTTCTACTTCGTCTTCTAGTTTTTGTTCAACCTCTTCTAAGTCTTCGTCATTACCTCCTTGATCTGGTGTAATGGAAGCGGTCCTTACAGATCTACTGTCAACATCTTGGATTTCCTCATTTTTCTTTGTCTTCTTTGTTTTCTTTTTCTTACTAGGCCCAGGTGTATCCTGCGTAGCTTCTGGGATATCAATATCATACATTTCTACAGGGTCTGTTGAGACAAGGAGGTCCGCCGACCATTCCTTGGTGATCTCCTCCAGGTCTTCTTCTGTCAGCTTATAATAAGACTGAAGCTGTTCTTTGTGCTCATCAGCACGCGATGTTATATAAATGAAGTGGTGGTCCACGCTGAACTTCATTAGGGGCCAAAACCTATGGAGGGTATTTGGGGTCATCCGAGGCTCAGATTAGATGGTGATATTCAACTGGTTGTAGTAGGTATGGAAGACAACATTGGATTTCCACTACTTGTTCATATCGTTCGAGTACCACAATGTACTGAACTTCGTAGCCAGTGGTTCAAAGGGGTCGATGTCTGGGAAGGTTGCACCTTCCGATAGCTCCCATGCAACAAAATATATAAGTATCAAGAGCCAGCTGAAATGGAATTCATGCCCCTGATCCCAGGCTTCTCTGCAGTCAATCTCCAGTTGATTCACCAGGTACTTCGCTCAATTCATTTGTAATCCCTCTGCGTACTTCCCTGCAAGGCCGACTACAAAGATGGATACTTGCGTGGGTCGATTCTTTCATACCAACTTCCCTGCGATCAATTGACAAGCGAGGCACATTGCACCTTTCTCAATAGAAGCTACCTTGTAGCCTCACGCACCTTTCTCAACATCTCCATAAGTTTCTTTAATCCTCTGCGCTAATGCTCAGTCTAAAGTCTTTCCAGGGTAAAAATACTGTGGGTTAGGGCCCTGCATGCTCAACCCTATGATCCGATTGATCAAGGTCGGATCCACAGTGATGCGATGGTTCAACCATAGGTATCCTCCGTGGTAGCAGGACAACAACAACTTTACACATGCATTCACTTCCTGGTGTCTACCGAAGTGCGGTATTTTCATCACGTTCAACAAAGTGGACTGTGCGAGGTTCATCATCCATTGATGAGGGACGATATTCGAATTCTTTCCCTTGGTTTTGGTTAGGTACTTGTACGGGGCAAGCATACTGTAAACTTTACGATCTCCCAGGTTGATGTCACTAAACTTCAATGCTGCAATTTTGTCTTGGCCTATGCGGACTACGCGTACCCCTGTCAGTAGGTACGCAATGACTAGGGTGTACTCAAAGTCTCTAGGCACACTGTCTCTATTGATCACACCACTCAGAGGTGGTATGTAAGCAAGTAGGATAGATGGAACCAACTTCGCGCTCGCCACATCATTTTTATGCTTGGTTCTTCTTTCTGCGCCGACTCGAGATGTTCTTGCTCGAGCAGTCGACGAGGAGGCTGCTACTCCTCTCGTCAATGATGCTTGGACTCTAGTGGACATTCATATTTCTGACATGACTCTCTCAGTCATTAAATCAAGAAGAACTTCAGTTATGGATTCTTCAATGGCGGTGAGCTCGTCAGACATACGCGCTCGAAAAAATAATGGGGGTTTACAATGATCTTAGGCACTACACAAGAATGAATAACAAGGGTGTGATGATCATTATAGACACTTGCTAGTCTGCGAGCTTCAATTTCTCAGTTGGAAAAAGTGTTCTTCGGGCATGGCGTGATAAGATAAATAGGAAATCTCAGCAACGGTCTTCTTGCAACGGGTATGGGGTGTTACCCATGATTTTAGTCATCATGATGATGTATTGATGATGGTGTACACAGGATCCTCATAAGAACTTTCTCCTGAGTAAATTAACATTCATCTCTTCCCAGAAAACATAATTTTGAAGAGAGTTCACAGGTTGCCAATATACCAGGGTGTGAGAATGACCCATTCTCGCAGGCTGCCTTAAGCTAGGGTGCGAACTTCTCGCACTATGTAACATAGCTAGGGTGCGAACCTTCTCTAAAGCATGGAAAAAGATGAATTCTCGATGGTTCTAGAAGGGAATCTTCTAGAAGAATGGGTTGGCATTCAAATGGTTATCCTTGTACTGGATTCCCTGATATTGTGGGATCATTCTTATCTAAGTAACCATCTCATTCTCTCCTATATATTGATGGAATTCTCATGGAAAAGGTGAAGAAAGATTCATTGGATAATTGGTGAAAGAATTGTGTGAAGGACTTAGCTTGAACAGGAGCTTGGAGACTCTAGCAAGTCTATCAATAGGATTTTATCTCCTTCATACAAGGAGTAAGCAAGTGTGTGTGTTGAAGCCAAGAGCCATCGAAAGGAATATTGCGACATCAAGGCGATCAGGTTGTAATCTTTACTTTCAATTAATATGATACAGTGTCATGTCCCTTTCCCATAAAGCTATTCTCACTTTATTGTGTAATTCCTTGATCATACACATAAGTTGACAGTTGAATATATTGTGCTATCTTCACTTTGGTTGGTTTGTGTTGTCTTGGTCTTGACCTCACCAGAGAACCGAAGCAAAGCGGGAGTGACAGAGACCCTAGGAAGCGATACAAAGGTATGTTACTTGTTCCTTCCTATTAGCTAATTCAATGGTCAAAACTTAGGGAAATAGTCATGTCCTGTCCTGTTTTGTTCTAGATCCAGGTGGATCTAGGGAGATCTGTTAGTGTCCGCACCTACCGATTAGTCCGATAAAAAAATTGGCGACTCCACTAGGGATATAACCTGTTTTCTTGTGGTTTTTGGTATTTTTCCTTGGCCATTTTCTCTTGCCTTACCTTTCTCTATTCATATTAGTCTCTGAGTCTTCAGGATACCCTGATAGACCCTTTGGGTCCAGAGGCCTCTTCAAATTTTGTGTCTTGTTCCAAAAATTTGAATAGTTTTAGACATTCTCGCACTGCACTCCACAGTAGCCTACGAGAATCTATAGAGTTTGCACCCTGCCTTTAGGTTCAGTGCGAGGTTCTCGCACTCTGCTCAAAGCTCACCTGCGAGAATCACTCATTCTCGCACTGTGTAACACTCTCAGCCTGCGAACTCATTTTTTCAAAGTTTTGGATTTGAGTTTTTGCATCTTGAATTGCCCAGATCAGTTTAGATGCCTCAAAAGAGTTTCTTGGACCCTTGATTGATGTTCTCTTGTCTTCGTTTCTTGTGCATGAACAATCTTAGGATTTCAAAGGCTCTTCTTGTCACTTGTTCTTGACTTTCATTTCTTGACTTTTCTCGGCAAAGCTATACTCTCTGATTTTGGAATCTGAGTGTGCTTGTTTGATTAAGGACCGACGATCGGTTGAAAGTTGAGTTTCTTGGTCTTTATCATTTGCTTATTCTTTGAAAGATCACTTTTCTTATGCAATTGAAAAGACTAGTTTGGTTTGCTTGTTATTTTTGTTTCCATTGAAAGAGTGGTTTGGGTTTTTTAACATTGCTTGTTTATTGGTTTTTGATTTTCTGCACTCTCACCATTAGGGTGTAGGTCCTTTTTGAAAAGTGAACAAAGTTTTTCTTTCAAAATCATTTTCATTTTTGAAAACATTGAAAATCAATAGTTGACATTATTGAAAAAGAAACAATAGAGAATTGCTATTGATGCGTGATTTGTTGCATTTGCATTTTAAAGGAAATTGTATCTTGTAGTTCAAAGTTTGATCTGGAAAACTTCTCTCTCCCTCCCATACATAGGATTCATTGAACAAAAATCGATATCTTTCATTCTCATCCATGCATCATTGGGTCAGAGTCTTATACAACATAAGTTTCATCTCCGTTTCCTTTGAGTAAACAACAACTCTTAATAACACTGTGCAATTGTAAAATTTACCTAGTAACTCTTTTCTAGGGCTCTATTACACCAACATTTAGCTAGGCTAGCACTTTGGAGTAGGAAGAGAGATACACTCTCCAAAGCACGAAAAACACAATAACATCTTGTGTTAAGGAGTGTTAAATTCCATTTGCAACATTTTGTCCTGGGAAGCCCTTCTCACACAAGGGTCAAGCACGAGGTCGCATTGATATTGACAGAGTTACTCACCCTGATTTGTTGATATCGGTGTAGATATTGCACGTATTATGGGGATCACTCGGAGGTATACCCACAATGATTAATGGAATCCTTTTGAGTTGATTTTGGGCTAGATACCCTGCCCTTGCGTGTGGATCGGATTGTCGACTGTCCCCCAAAGCTTTATTGTTGTCAGTGGTAACCTTACTGGCCTATCTTTCTAAGTTCTTACATGAGGTGACTGTGAAGGGGAAAGTCTTCATGGTACCTGGAATTGACGTTGACCAAACTCATTCGGGCTCCTTGGAGCGTATACCCACGATTATGTGTGGGAGCTTGCACCAGGGTGTAAGTCCGTTAAGCATGTCGCCAGCATAACTTTTCCACCCTAGCCCAACCCCTTCTCGTCTCATTGTTGCGACGTTGGATTTCATCACCGACTAGTGGCTTCGGAATTAGAAGGTCTTGTTTGCTTGGTGTTGCTTCCTAGATTTTGTTTACTAGCACGTGTTGTTTTTACCAAAGTTGACCATATGGTTTTCTTCATGAAGTTCGTCATTCGTTTACAATAGCTCCTCCACGTCGTTCATGTAGAATGCAGGGTTTATCTCCAGAGCATATGGAAGGTTCTCAACCCTTGCCTACAAGTACACCTGAGGGCTCGCCTCAACAAAGTGAAGTCACAGTTGTCACCACGCCACAAGTGGAACGCACTGACTCTCTAGAACATTTTCGAATTACAAATACTCGAGAGGACTTTCGACTTCACCCTGATTCTGAGCGACCGTTTATGCGACTGAATTCTTTCGGAGACTTAGTTGTTACATCTTCTGGATCACCAGTTGGACCCTTTCCAGGTATAAAAGGCCAAGATCTTTTTTGGTCTACGGGTGTTTTCCGACAGGACCTTTTTGGTCCAGGTTCACTTGTGGTTTCCGAAATCAACCCACCTGTGATTTCCGAAATCTCTAGTCCAGAGACAGTACCATTTACTACAGGCTATCACTTTACTGTCCTTGCCGAAATGGCCCATCTCATAGATACTACGAGTATTCCAACCGTGTTTACTGCGGTTAGTCTTGCTCCCATCAGCACACCGTGAACGCCCAACGTCACTCCGACACTACCACCCGGATACCGTGCGTTGAATGCTTCCATTCCCACTCCTACGCAAAGCCCATCCGACTCTCTTGGTGGTCCTTCTTCTTCTGGGCACTCTCTTCCTGGTTTTATTCTGACACTCCCTCAATTTTTTTTTGGAGGCCCTTCCTCGTCCTCCACTGGTAGTCTTAATCCTAGTGGCACTATTCCGTCATTCACTCCAAATTACCAGTTTTTGGTTGGTGGAAAATTTCACCAAGGTGGTATGACTCAACCCCCTCTCAGTGGGAAAATTCCTTTTGGAATGCAAATCCCAATTGGAACACAACCCCCAATTGGAACACTACCCCCAATTGGAACAACACCTTCGATGGGAGGACCAAACCCACCTTATGGGAAAAACATCCCTCCGTCCTTGGCCCAGTATTGGAATCAGTTGATAGAACATCCTCCTCAATCGACTGGGGGGCAACAGTTTCCAGCTGCATCTGTAATACCCCCTAGTGTGGGCCAACCATATCCAGGTTCGTTCAATCCCATTTGGGGGGAGAATGCTCAAACTCAAGCCCCTGTTCCAGGGTATAATCCTATGAGTTACTATCCTCTCCAACCACCACCGAATCTGCCTGGGTCTTCACATTATATGCAGACTGCTTATGGTCCTACTAGTTTGCCGACAGGGCTTCCTCCCCAAAGCCACCAGTACCCGCAGGTGAATCGACAGTTACCCTTCATAGCCACTTTGGATCTTCCGGATTTGTCAAGGATTTTAAATGATCCAATTCATCACTCTCCCCAATGGCCTGCTATACCAGCCAAGCTACCATCAGACATTCCTAAATTTGACGACAAAGCAGGAGAGGACCCAAACAATCACGTTATGACTTTTCACCTATGGTGTTCATCCAACTCGTTGATGGATGACTCTATTCCTTTGTGTCTTTTTCAACGAACCCTCACAGGTTCTGCTGCGAAGTGGTATATAGAATTGCCACGAGGTTTCTTCTCTGACTTCAACACCCTAGCTATGGCTTTCCTCACATACTACCAGTTACCGATTCGTTATGACACGGAGATCGATATTTTGACTTCTTTCAAACAGAACAAGGCCACTCATATATCCGATCACATTCATGAGTGGCGACGACGATGACATCTTATTAAACTCGAACTCCCCGATCAGTTGCTGGCAGAATGGTTCACCAAATCGTTTGTGAACGACATCGGTCATGACATTGCCATGGGTGGAGTGGTCACAGAAGAGCAGGCTATAAGTCATGCTCAATATCTTGACCTCGTTTACTTGCAAATGGGTACCCTTTATGATTTACTACTTGACTTACCTCATCCTTCCACTTCCACCACTTCAACTACTCCAGCTACCTCACATGCAACTGACAGTGTGATTGGCACTTTCCAGGCCCACCCACATTCCGCCTCAAGCACAAACCCCAAACCTACTTCTTCTAATGTTCAAAATGATCTGTCTCCTACCCCTACCACCGACAAGACTTCTGAGGTAAAAGCAATCCAATCTACCCCAGCCGGTAAAAACAAATCTAAAAAGGGGAGAGGTAAGAATAAGGAGGGAAAAAATACTTCTCAAGCAGAGCAAACCAAAGCTACCCCTGTTGATGATCGAGATAAGCGCAAACCACGATACCCTTGTATTATCTATGGTGATGATCACTACATGAAGGATTGTCCACGACGTGCCAAGGTCACTAAGTTCCTTCAAGGAGCTCCAAAACCACCTGCTCCGACCGTTTTTTCCCAACCCTTCCCGTCTCAACAACAGGCTCATTTGGTCATTCATGACCAACCCTCATATTCTACTACATCTTATGTTTTGATGTGTACTAGCGATTCTAAGTAGAGCGACGTTGCACTCACTACTCGAGCCAAAGATTATTCTCCCTCTAAAGAGAAGGTTGATGATCTACCGCCTTCCTCGGTACAACCCTCTCTCGCAAATCCACCTACCAACGGTCCTCTTCATATCGAATGACTGAGCCTCGACATAGTTCTTCGACCCCCCCCAAAGGGTGTCATTCAGAAATCGACTTTCAATCCTCATGCTCGTGCGGCCCAGAACTACAACATTGTTGAAGATATGGCCCAGGCACCTTCTGCAATGTCAGCGCTTGAAGTCCTTCAAACTTGTCCAACGCAATAGAAGGCACTGTTGAAAGATATCAGTGGAATCAAACCGACATATACGAATTTAATAATCTTTGACTTGGAAGATCACATTCCAAGGTTACCTCCTCAACTCGTGTTCCAGATCCAAGTGATTGTCTCTGACAAAAACATTTGCCGAACCGTTATCGATGAGGGTGCCTTGACATGTGTTATGTCTCTTGCTTGCTGGAAAGCCATTAGCTCTCCTTCTTTGAATGAATCCCAAAACACTCTTAAAGCCTTCAACGACTCCGGTTTTAAGCCCTACGGTGTCCTTCCTTCATTGCCCATCACGTTAGAAGGAAAAATGGTCCAAGTCGAAGTGGAAGTCTTTGACGCTCCCCTTGATTACAATCTTCTGCTTGGCCGCAGCTGGATCGATTCCATGCGTGCAGTTGTGTTGACCCTTTTCCATGTGGTACATTTCCCACATCAAGGTAAGGTCATCACCATCGACCAACTAGCCTTCTTTAATTTTGATACTCATACTAGCAACGTACCGTTCATCGCTAAAACCCCACCGGGTTATGAGAACGTCAGGGTAGGCCTTCTCAAGGACTCTTCGTTAATGGGTACTTTCCCCATTCCACCGCCCGATGTTTCACGCTCATTTGTTGCTTCCATCAACATGATCTACACCTCGCCTCACGAATTTCCTGTGTCTCACGACCCCTGGATAGTACCTGACCCCGGAGATTATCTTCATTTCGGCGACGCAATGCCGTTAAGTCCGGTTGAATCCGCCTATCAGGCCATTCAATCGGAAACACCTTCTACCCCCTCTTTTGGTGAGTTGTCTCCCGATCCTTTTCGTGTCATTTTTCCCACAGACGAGATGATCATGTCTGTCATGGAGGACACCCCTTGGGACGATGGGCATCATCGTTCCATCCTCTTTCTGGAGAAACATACCATTGAGAACTATCAACGGATCTCGACTCCGTCGACCGTTGTTGTCATTTCCACCATTCCCGAGTCTGCACACGATGTGTTTTCCGAAGGGAACTTAATCAATATCTCGCCCACTATTCTCCTCGACATATCCGTCAAACTTGGAATTGTTGAAAATGTCCATATCGGAGCTTCGTGTTCTTCTGACGAAGTCGTCACCTACACGTCCCTTTTGAAAGAGTTTCGTGACATCTTCTCATGGAGCTATGAAGAAATGCCGGGTATCGACCTTGAGATTGTGATACATGAGATAAAAACATACCCTGACGCTAAACCCGTCCGGCAACGCCTTCGTCCAGTTCACCCACGTAAAGTGGCTGCGATCAAGCTCGAAGTCGAGAAACTTCTGAAAGCCGGCTTTATTTATCCGGTGGCTCTCACAGACTGGGTTTCCAATCTTGTCCCGATTGACAAGAAACAAGGCACCATTTGTGTATGCGTTGATTATAGGGATATCAACAAAGCTTGTCCCAAAGACAACTTTCCTACCCCCTTCGTTGATCATATTGTCGATGATTGCGCCGGAAGTGAAATATTCTCTCTCATGGATGGTTTCTCTGGGTATAATCAAATCAACATTGTTCCTGAGGATCAACATAAAACTGCTTTTATTTTTCCTTGGGGTACTTTTGCCTATTAGAAACTTCCTTTCGGTCTCAAGAATGATGGCGCAACTTTTCAACGCGCTATGTCTTATGATTTCCATGATATCAAGCACATCGTTCAACCATATTTGGATGATTTACCCGCTCACTCCATGTGCTGAGTCGATCACCCCACCCACCTTCGAGCCATTTTCGTTCGCTGTTGGTTCTACCGTATACGTTTAAATCCTCATAAGTGCGTTTTCTGCGTGGAATCCGGCCGCCTTCTCGGTTTTATCATTTCGCGTCAAGGGATCCGGGTGGATCCTTTGAAGGTTGAGGAAATCCTTAATCTCCCTCCTCCTTCTACACTTCGCCAGTTACAAAGTTTGTAGGGGAAAGCAAAATTTCTTCGTCGTTTTATCCCAAATTACACCGAGATAACTCATGGATTTACGCGGCTATTAAAAAATGATTCAGATTTCGTCTAGGATACCATCGCCAACAATTCTTTTGAAGCTTTGAAATTGTCCCTAACGCGTGCTCCGCTTCTCTTTCCACCCGATTATAGTCGCGATTATTTCCTCTACCTTGCTGCCTCGGATTACACCATTGGTATGGTTCTCATCCAAGAGGATGATGCTAACGACGAACATATTATTTACTACTTGAGTCGAAGTTTAATGCCTACTGAAATCAAGTATATACATGTCGAAAAACTGGCCTTGGCTTCCGTCCAAGCCGTCCAACGCTTTCAACACTATATCCTCTCGCGCAAGACTACAGTGATTTCTCACTGCAACCCTATGCAACACATTCTTACCTATCAATTGCTAGGGGGAAAATACTCCAAATGGATTGCGATTCTCCAGGAGTTTGACTTGGAATTTGAACGCACCAAGGCCAAGAAGTCCTTAGTTTTTGCTGAGTTGATATGCGATTTTCCCCATTCTACAATGGAAAATGTAGCAGCTGATTCCTTACCTGATGAATCTCTTTTCCTTATCAGCACTGATAATCTTTGGTATGGTGATATCATTATATATCTCCAAACCCAGACTTTCCGACCAACTTTGTCTAGTACTGACCGACGTCGCATACGCTATCAAGCCTGTCAATATCTTATCCTCAGAGATACTCTTTATCATTGGGGGATTGACTCTGTTTTTCAACGTTGCCTAACGTTCGACGAAGCTGAGAAAGCTCTGAATGAATTCCATTCTAGAGCCTGTGGTGGTCATATGTCTGGGTATGCTACTGCCCAGAAGATCTTACGAGCAGGGTATTTTTGGCCTTCTTTATTTAACGACTGCATAATCGCCGTTCAAAAATGCCATGCTTGCCAGACCTATAATCAGAAGATACGGTCACATCCTGCTCCTCTTCACCCTGTGGTCTCAGTTGGTCCCTTTTCGAAATGGGGCATCGATTTCATGACATGTCACCCTCACTCGGCCGGGGGGCATGGTTACATCATTGTAGCTGTCGATTACTTTACGAAATGGGCCAAGGCGATGCCGACATTTGACAACACTGGAAAGACCGCAACATTATTCATTTTTAATCACGTCATAGCTCGGTTTGGTGTTCCCCAAGCTATCGTCACTGATCACGGTAGCCACTTAAGAAACTTCATGATGTCCGAACTTAATGAAAAGTTGGGTCTTCGCCATGATAACTCAATGCCCTATTACCCACAAGCCAACGGCTAGGTCGAAGCAATTAACAAAGTTCTCATAACTATGCTCCGACGAATGATAGGGATTCACAAAACAAGTTGGCACACAATGTTGTTTTCGGCATTGTGGGCTTACTGGACATCCGTCAAGTCTGCTACTGGGTTTACACCTTTCCGGTTAGTCTATGGTTTGGAAGCTATTCTCCCGATTGAATGCGAGATACCCTCTTTAAAACTAGCTGTTGAACTCCTACCAAACACTTCTGCTGAGGAAGAACGTCTATTGTATCTTATGCGATTAGACGAAACTCAACGCGATGCTACCCTAGTTATAGAAGCTCAGAAGAAACGTGTCAAGGCCCAATACGAAAAACATGTCAAGCCTTGTGTTTTCTCCGAAGGGGATCTCGTTCTCCTCTATGATCAAGATCGAGATATGCTAGGAGCTGGAAAATTCGAAGCCATGTGGCGAGGTCCTTATATCATTTGACGAGTTTTGGAAAAAGGAGCTTATGAGTTAGTAGATTACGATGGTATCCCTTTGAGTGAACCCAGGAATGGGTTGTACTTGAAGAAGTACTATGCATAAAATCATCTGTGCATGAGTACTTGTATTTTTATTGTATTATACTTCTTGTGTGTTACTATAGCTTGCTTTTGTCGTTATCTGGTCTCTGACCTTATGTGACGTTGTGTTTGATTTCCAGATGTCGGAATCTTCGCTACCCTATATTGGCTTTGCTGATGGCGCTAGCCGTAGTACTCAGAACCTTGCTTCCGCTGCATTGGTAATTTACGCCCCTACAAACAAACTTGTCTCCTTACGAGGTGTGTGTCTCGACCATGCGACCAACAACATTGCAGAGTATAGCGTCGTTATTGAATTATTAGTTGATGCTATCTCACTCGGAATCTGTCATTTGGTTGTGCGACTCGATTCAAAGCTTGTAGTACTACAGTTAAGTAATGTCTATACTATTCGAAGACCTACTTTGTTACGGGTGTATTTGCGAATTCGCCTCTTGGAACATTATTTTGATTACATTGAATATCAACATATTTCTAGATGTCTAAATACATTAACAGATGCATTGGCTAACTATGTATTAAACAGACATTTGGATCATTTATAAATCAATCACATCAATAATTTTCATAACACATGATAAACCGGTAGAAGCCGTCTGTATATATAACGATCAAAAGAGTTTTTTACAAAAAGTTTTGTCCGAAGACCAAAATGTCAAAATCTGAAGCTCATAGCTTCTACAAAGTGAAGTCATGGATGACATTCACGGTAACACACGATTGCCCAGGCAACTCTACAGAGCAGTCGACTCATGGACTCTGACACTCCTACTGTATGACGCTGATCGCGTCGTGGAACCTCTCCAAGAGGCATGTCTGGAATATCTGCTGTCAAACCCTCTAGGTTTTGTTCCATTGCTTGATAATCCTCAGCTTCCCATTGTGGCACTAGCGCTACCTCTCCTCGCCGCTGAATGGGAGAAGTACTAGGAGGTCGATAAGGTCGCACATCTGTGTCATCAACAACGAATTTTGTATTTAGTCTTTGGACGAACATATAAAAACATTTGAATATGATAAAATTCATAAAAACATTTAAAAAGAAAAAAATTGTGTACTTCTTACCAAGTTCCCCCCACTGAGCATCCTCTGGCAGCACTAAGTCCGGATCTCCTCGAAAATCCAACCTGGCATAAGCATAATCGTCAACCATCAACATCTGTGGTTGCAGCCAGTCGAAGAAGGTATCATCATACTTGATAATTGGTCCAGCTATGTGCCGGGCCATGAGTTGACATCATCTCAACATTCTTGGATCCCTGGGAGCCAGTAAATTCCACTCCACCTGCAGCCTCAGTAATGGAACCCTCTCGAGAAAGAAGGACACTAACAAAGATCCGTACCCGAATTGCTTCAGGTTGCCTCGTCTGCATTTAGTCAACTACCTTTTTATGCTATGAAGCACTGCATCTGCCCAGTTAAAAACCCGAGGTTCAGTACACTCAATAACATACTGAAAGTAACTCTGGAGCGCCATGTGAGGAGCGGAGCTCCCAGCCATCAGAGCAATGGTGAAAAATATAGTACGGAGGGTCAAAGCCCATACTCCCCAAATAGCTACTTTCCCTTTCTTCCTCTCTGCCTCGGGAACATAGTGTAAGTGGCAGTACTCACTCATGGGCAACCCACCACCTCTGCTACCAGTTAGGCTCACGTGGTACCCACATCGTGACAGTCCAGTCAAAAAGTAAATGTCCTCAATATCTAAGGACAATGTGTGGACTCCTACATGAAATACCTGCTGATCGGGATCCCACATATGCACAAGGTACTCTAATAACCTGACTTGGGCCCTCATGCCCGGGATATGAAAGTACTTCAGAAGGCCACAGTTTCTCAAAGCAGCAATAGTGGGTGGATGATTTCTGGAAATGGCATTATCTTCTTCGTGCTCCCTTTCATGCCATTCAAGAACCATTTTGATGGCCAATTACCTGCATAAGAAGCACAAAAAGAGGAATATCAACTCTTTTCATGAATTGGTTCTCTTTCATTGAGTAATTTTTTAAAAAATTTTTGTGCTTTGCGGTTCTCGCAGGTGCCCTTTAGGCACAGTGCGAGAACCTTGCAGGCTGTTGTGGGCTCACCTGCGAGAATGACCCATTCTCATAGGTCTCGTGTAGCCCACCTGCGAGAATGGATGAGCGCAAGTAGGGCTCACAAAACCAACTCAAAAAATTAATTTTAACCAATGAAAATGCAAAATTAAACCATGAAAGAGTAGAGGGCAAAGAGCCTACCTCACTGTCGCTGACGGCTCGACGAATGGACGCTCGTAACTCCCGTAATCTGACGCCGAGCTTTGAGGGTAAAAGAGGGGTTTTTGGGCTCAAATAGTGAAAAATGAAAATGATATGGTAAAAAGAGTTTTACTCCTTTATATTTACTTTTACCATATTATTTGGTTTTTTATGATTATTTATCTATTAAACCCTAATCCCTAATTCCCTTTTGAGTGTAACTTTTGCAGGCGTAATGACTTCGATGTTCATATACAGGGATGCGGACATAGTTTTTCTTTTTCATCGCATGTTTTGATTGTTTTTTGTGGTTTTTGTATAAAACCTCAAGCTTGGTATTTGTCCGTTCTCGCGCTCGAAAATACATGAGAATGCGATCAAACATACTTTTATCACTTTTTCGGGCTCAACAAGGTTATACGAAAAAGGAACCCCCCTGGAGTCCTCTTTAAGCTCTTTTCAGACTCTCTAAACATGAAAAGATAGCCGAGCGACCTTGCTATTTTCACACTCGATAAAGCATTTGAAGAAAGCATCCGGTGGGCGATAATTTATCTCTTTTTCGGTCTCATCAGACTATTTTACAAAAAAGGAACTGAGAGAGTTCTCTTTTAAGTGTTTTTCCAGACTCTATAATCATGAAAAACCTTCGAGTTTTCTATCTTTGGACTCGTTAAACAAACATCGACAGACCCGTAATGGGACCGAACCACTCCTTCTTAGGGTTTGTTAAACATACTCCGAAGGACTTATCCGAAGGATAAGCTTATATCAACAAGCATATGTTATCCTCCTCAATCTTGCGTAAAAATAAAGAGGTACTCGCCAGAAATGGTGGGGGAAAATTTGGGAAAGGGACATGCTATCATATTTGTATTGATTGGTAGTAAGTGTCACTCTTGAACATGACACCCCCTATTCATTATATTTGAAGCCGGTTTGGGAAATCCATTTGTCTCTCATTCGATTTGCTACAAGGTCATTCCCTGTGTCGTCTTTGAGTCAATGTTGCCAAATCATTGGTTGTGTCGTTCATATGTTCAAGAGAAGTCCATCAGAAGTCCTCTATTGAGTCGGCCATCTGCAGTTATCCATTCTCTTCGTGTCGTCCTTCCTTGTGTCCAGTTCAATTTACATCATACTCGGTTTCACCTTCAAAATCTATTACTCATTTCATGTCATTGATGGGGGATACATCAAGGCCCTCCTGTGACGAGTTTTGTTCCGTCGACTTCAGCTCATTATCCAGAATCAAGACTTAGAAATTCATTGGTACCTTGGAACTTGCATGCCTCAATGGCAGGTTTCCTCGCTTTCGACAGTGGGTTTACATCATTGACCTTTGATCGAGAGATTCTGTTGAATGTTCAACTTCAACTCATTCATTCACACTCAATGGATTGTGCCACAATACCTTGGGAGTCATTGCCATAAATGGTGATTTCCCTCGCACTTGTTAACAGTTTCATCAATGACCGGTAATCAAGTGGTTTCTACCGTGTTTGACTTCAACACATGTAATCACATGGTTAGATTCGTACTTTTGGGCAACGAGATTGAAGACCCTGGATATCATCTCTTTGTCCAGGTTGCGATGGAGTATGTATAATTTGCGACACATAGATCCACTGTGTATGTCTCATGGCTATGTCGTCTTAATTTGAAATTTCTCGCATAGATCCATAGTGTATTCCTGGTGGCTATGCTATATTTTGACGACATGGATCCACAGTGTATGATTGGTGGCCATGACCTATGTCTACAATGTCATCCGTCAGTGATCTGAGTATGGGAATGCCTACCTCAGAATTGGTATATTTGATATTCTGTAGATGCTTGGTTGCTCGCAGGTTTCCATTTTTGGTGCGCTCCTGGTTTCAGACACACACATGCAGCTTACAAAGTCTTTCGGTTGTCACTGATTCTAGCCTCATACTTTGGGGGGCATTCTGTTACCCATGATTTTGGTCATCATGATGATGTATTGATGATGGTGTACTCAGGCTCCTCATAAGAACTTTCTCCTGAGTAAATTGACATTCATCTCTTCCCAGAAAACATACTTTTGAAGAGAGTTCGTAGGTTGCCAATATACCAGGGTGCGAGAATGACCCATTCTCGCAGGCTACCTTAAGCTAGGGTGCGAACTTATTGCATTGTGTAACATAGGTAGGGTGCGAACCTTCTCTAAAGCATGGAAAAAGATGAATTCTCGATGGTTCTAGAAGGGAATCTTCTAGAAGAATGGGTTGGCATTCGAATGGTTATCCTTGTACTGGATTCCCTGATATTGTGGGATCATTCTTATCTAAG